>PVLD010023514.1:0-27232 GCA_004027595.1 Dinomys branickii | reverse complement strand
GGGCTGAGCTTCTTCCCGATTCAGGAAAAACCGGTTAGAGCACGCACTTAACTCACCCTGTGATCGTGCAGACAGGAGTGCCGTTCAGATGTTTTTCCCTGGATGGAGATTTTCCCCGACTCAGAAATCCCGCCGGCCGGTCGCTGTTGCTCCAGTTTGCGCAGCGCTGGCTGCGGGGGTGGGGTTCTGAGCGGGATCCCGGAGCGCTGCCCAGTTTGGCGCAGTTTGTCCCAGTAGCACGTTCTCTGTTGGGTTCAGGAGCTGAAGCCGTTCTTCCCTCCGCACTCGCTCTCTCGGCTGGTTGTTTTCTTCCCGGAAGTCCTTATTTCTGTCTTCATATTGCTATATTTCATTGTTTGGGTGGTAATCCTCTGGGAGGTTCTCTCTCTGCTGCCTACCCGGTCACCATCTTCCCGGAAGTCGAGGATCTCTTTTTAATTAAACTTTGCATTTCTCCTCTACTCTGTGGGGGCATCCCAGGGCAGTGTTTGGCTTCAAGTGAGCAGTAATTTTGGTCCCCTACAGTGGTTTGGAAAAGTGCCATTGCTGAGTTAAAAGAATTCTTACATGTGACCCATTGGTTCTTCATTTTTACTAATATTTAGATAGAAGCTCTTATTAGTGTTTATAAAATCTGTGTTACTTATTGATTTTTTGAGGCATATCTGCAAAATATCTCACTCTGCATGGAACTCTGATGTTGAGAAAGTTTCTGGCCAAATTTTTGTTCATACATTGATAAAATGGTGTCAGAACTCCCAATTTTTAATTTTTAAATTTTTTTTTAGCACACGCTTGCAGTATATAATGATGACATTCATTGTGGGGACTGGTACACCGTGTGACACATCTCAGTACTTTTTGTTTTCTTCCCCTCCACAGTCTCCCTTTTTTGCCAGCATCAGATTCATTTATTTATTTTATAAGTCCAAATAAAGTTAATTATCATAAATCCAGATTACCAGCCAGATTAACAGATATAAAAAAGCCACATAAGACAACCATACTAAATCAAGGTGTACTTTTAGATAACTATCCATGAGCATTCTCACTCCATAGGGGACTGTTTTATCCTTTGGGTTAAGACTAAGACACTTATGACAACGAGTGTGGAATGACATCTCAGCCATATTGGTCCAAATCCATGAAACTGCCATGCAATAAAGTGAGAAAATTGTCAATGCAGCAATTTCTTGAGCTTGACATATATTTAATTCTCATTGTAGTAAGAACCCTAACTTGGTTAAAGAGAGCATCTGATTATTAGCAGACATTATTCTCCCGAACTATTCGGGTTCCGAGGGAGGACTCTCCATACAGTGAAACAGAAAGGGGCACAGTGACTGTGACAGGGTAAGACTGAGGCAGACAAGGCAATTAGAGGTGGGTACATGTAAATGTGGTAATTGATTTTTGATTGGAAGCAAAGGATGCCAAAGGAATTCAGATTTTTAAAACCCACGGTCAATCCTGATGCATTAGTATTAAAAATATTACCTACAACCTTCCCAACAAAATTTGTTATAGAATGTTATTTTACGATGTGGCAAAACCGACTATTGTAAGTTCTTTCAGCAACTTGCGATATAGAAAGGTTGGCAAGATTCTTCCTGTTTTACTATTGTTCATATGTTGCGCTTTGGTAAATTTATTTTATAACAAATGCTAAGTAAATCAAAGTAAAGCATTACAATGGGCTAAGATTAGAACTATCAATAAGAATGACAAATAGAGAAGCCAATTGTATTGTATCCATGTATCCACGGTCCAAAATGAATGTACACATCATATACTACAAACATGCACTAATTTTAAAAGATAAGTAAAACAAAAATAATTTTTAAAAAAAGAAACAGGAAATTTTACATTAGAAAAGAATAAAGAAGTTTTTCAAAGTTTGACTCTCTTCTTTCTTTTAACACACCATAAGATATATTTGTCTTTTTCTTCACAGAAGAAAATAGAGGACACTAATTCTGGTTGTTCTGTGGTGCTGTCTTGGAGGGTTTGCTTCTAATAAAGAGTCATAGGGCTGGGGATATAGCTCAGTGGAATAAGCGCTTGCCTAGCAAGCACAGGGTCCTGAGTTCGATCCCCAGTACCGCAAAAAAAAAAAAAATAATAATAATAATAAATAGTCATAAACTACTTGAAAATATCTCCTTAGCCCGTTGGGAAAACAATGGGAAAGCCTCACTTCAAAACTGGATAATGTCAAGGGTATCCACATCAGTAATGAACACTAGGGGCTTGAAACATTGGAAGGGAAATCTCTAAAGAGCAGAATGAAGGACATAGCAAGAAGGAAGGTAAACCTATTCAAAATAACACATCCATAGCAATGGGAAAGAAAGAGCTGAGATTACTTCCTAGTATAAAATAGGAATAAAAATATTAAAAGAAAATGGTTATTGATAGGTCTATAATTAAAAATGGACCCTGGATTTCACTTTCATTGTTAACTTTTCCAGAATCTTTGGAAAACAGAGCTTCTAGGCCAGGAACATTGAATTAGCAAATGTAATGGCCTCTCCAGGCAGAGGCAATGGACTTCCGGGTTACCCATCAGCACCTTTAGGTAGTGGAGGATTGGAGTCAGATCATCTCATGCAGATCAAACACCTTCCTCCTCCTACCAGTATCAAGGCCAAATAAAACACATCTGAAAAATTCTTCTGAAAGTTTAAAATGCAATGTTGTGTAAGAAAGTATTGTTATATGTCAAATATAGGTAGAACATATAGAGGTGGCTTGGGACTCATTTTTGGATGGAAATTTCTGTGATATTTATTGTAAATGAAGATACTAATCCTTCATCACTGAAGAGAAATTGAAAATGTATCAGGACTTTTTTTTCAGATAGCAGAAACCCATTTCAACTAGCTTAAGCAAAAAAGAGATTTATTGAATCTTATTGAACTGAAAGTCTACGTGGAGAGATGAACTCATCTGACTCTGGCATTGCTTGGTCTGCCTGTCATTCTGCCCATCTGTCCAACAGTCCATCTGTCTGTCTCTCTCTTTGCTTATCTTTTCCACCACTGATGCTTCACTTCCTCCAAGAGATGGGAAAGGTGATCTGTTGGTCGGGGTTCTCAGAATATATGTGGAAAAGTCACCTTCTGACAGTATTAGAGGCTGTTAAACAGGGTGCCAGCAAAAAGCCAGTGCTGCAGTTCAGTCTAAAGCCCATCAGAACATAAAATTGAGAGAGGTCAGTCTTTCTTCTGTGTAGGCTTTTAACTGATTGTGAGTCTCACACACATTACGAGAAGCATTCTTCTTTCTCAGATTCACCTATTTAAGTATTGATCTCATTCAAAAACACCCTCAAAGAAATGCCTAGAATAATGTTCATTCACATATCTAGGCACTGTGGTCCAACCAACTTGGCATGTGAAATTAACAGTTCGAGATGACTTTTAACAATCCCAGGCCTCCACATTCCAAATGAATGATTCAAGCAGAGATAGCAAGCTTCCTTCTCTAGTGTACATACTCTACTCCTGAGGAAGGACGCTGAGTAGCCCTGCTGTTATTGCATGACCATACCTGAGCCCAGAAATGCTCACTGCTCAAGTTAACAGCTCCAGCAGAGCCTCATGCAGGGATAAAGGGGCATTTACAAGTGCTCAGTAGCTTCTCTGCCATGTTGTCCACTGCACAGCTGGCCACCTGGACACACTGAGTTATGCTAAAAGGGCCAATGCTGTACGTGTTTCCATTCTATGAAGAGTTCCCATTGTGGGAAAGATGTGAGGGGCTGATGAAGAAAGTGAGTTTCAATTTTATTTTACTTTTTACTTTAAAGAGAAAAGAACAGAAACAAAACCTATAAAAAGATACAGAATTT
This sequence comes from Dinomys branickii, assembly GCA_004027595.1. Classification (NCBI taxonomy): domain Eukaryota; kingdom Metazoa; phylum Chordata; class Mammalia; order Rodentia; family Dinomyidae; genus Dinomys; species Dinomys branickii. Next base: position 23,379 of record PVLD010023514.1, on the reverse strand, counting down.
CAAAGCAAAATGATAGGAAATCAACAGTGGTTGTTGTATTTCTTATTGTTATCTTCAGAGTAGTTGCTCAGATTACTAGATGTCGACATGCAAGACTGATCAAACAATTCAACATTAACTGTTCCCTTCACTAAACCAATACACACTAGCAGTACAGTTACCTTAGCTACTGTGTGTGTGTGTGTGTGTGTGTGTGTGTGTGTGTACTTTTCCCTTCTTTCTTTTCTTCTTTCCCTCATCCTGGTTGTTTTCTCCTATTCATCAGTTTCTTTCCCTTATACTCTATGACCTATCCGTTGCTCACCAGCTAAATTCAGAGCGCTGGGAACACACTTGACAGCAATAGATTACCTGCCCAAATTAGGAAGAAATTGTTGGAATTGTCTTTAGTTTAATGGTAAGGATTCCCAGCACGTTGTCTTGGTTACTTTTCTCTCGTTGCTGAGACAAAATACCCAACACCCAAAATGAAGGAAGGAAAGGTTTATTTAGCTTACAGTTGTGGAGGTTTCAGTCCATACTTGGCTGCTTCAGAGGCAGAGTGGCACATGGCAGAGGGCAAACTGTTCAGGGCAGCAGCACACAGCAAAAACAACCAGAGAAAAAGGGAGGAATGGCTCCAAGCAGCCTCCTTTTCTTCCCTATATTGTAAACAACCTACCCCCACCCAGGGGTTGTGAGCTTCTCACACAATCTCCATGCCCTCCTCTTCCACAGGCTCAGGATGTTTATAAAGTAAGCACCCCAGCTTCCTGCTGAATCACTCAGTTAAACCTCCAGATTCCCCAAGTTGACACAATGTATCAACCATAACACATGTATAACAGAAGTTTGGATGCAGTATAATTATTTGTTATTTTGCTAATTATTTATGTATATGAAATACATATGTATATATATATATATATATATATACTTGTCATATACATATATATTTGGAAACTCATTGAAATTTATGATAGATCTATACTTAAAAGTGATATGAATATCGATAGGTTTATTTCCAGTTATTTGTTGTGAATGTTTGAACTATGCTTGTGCATAAGTCAACTACATATTTACCTACAGTTAGTTACCCTTAGAGAAAAAAATTCCCTGTCAATTTCAGATGCAGTTGTATTTCTGCTGAACTATTGATATATTTCTGTCTCACTTTGTAACTTATTATTTCCCTTCCTCCTGTTGGGACTCACCTCTTTTACTCACTTTATTAAATACTATTCCTATAGCGCACCAGGCTCTGCAAAAGATGCCTAGGGATCTGTGCACGAACAAGACAGGCAAGCTCGGCATGCATCCCTCCAGAAAGCTGCACTGGACATGTCACCGCACTTGAGACAGAAGGGCTTCGACTCACACATTTATGTTCTGAAGTCTCAGTCTCCCTCTGACTTCCACTCCCTTATCTTCCTTTGCCTGACCTTCCTCATCTGTTTTACTTTGCTTTTATCTTGCAATGTTTTATTTAAATTTAAAAACTACTGAAATCCTTTCAGAAGAAGGCAGAATATAAATGAGCTAACAGTTCTTATGGAAGTGTGACTTCAGCTACTTTAGTCAATATATTTTGTTTACCCATTAAAGAATCCTTTCAAGGCATGCTATAGGTAGATATGCGAATTGAATCAAACCTACATGACTTGAGCAGCCCACCTAAAGGACTAGTTTTCAAATTTAAATAAAAGTATCTTTTATTTTTAATTATTTCTTTGTTTTATTAAAAATTTTTCTGGGGATTTGTGTTTAAAAGAAAACAATTATCATAAACCATTATTTAATTATTTTTATTATAATGTTACTGGAATATGTAAAATCTTAAAATGATATGTAAACTTCTAGGCTTATAATGATTACATAACTATAAAGCCAAAACAAATTTACAAATTAAATATAAATAAAGCTATCAATTATTCAGATTAACTATTTTAATGTGACAGAAAAGGCCATTTTGTTGAATTTCAAGCAAAGCCTCACATCTGATTTTATACATATTTTTGGTTTTGTTTGTGATGTCAATAGTACTGATGTCAGCCGGGTGTGGTGGCACACACCTGTAATCCCAACACTCAGGAGGCTGAGGCAGGATGATTGTTGCAAGTTCGAGACCAGCCTGGGCTACAAAGTGAGCTCAAAGCAAGCCTGAGCTGCATAGGGAGACCTTGCCTCAAAAACACCAAAAAAAAAAGTACTGATGTGACCTCAATAATACTAATAAACTATTCATCTCAGAATGCTTTTTAAGACAATATTAATATTTTCAACACTTTGATTTTTAGTTCAACAACATTTCACCTCATGTATAAGCAAAACTGTCAGGAAGATATTCATGAATGGCAAGTTTAGAATTGGCTCAGTAAAACTGTCCTGTATTTTTTAAAGTTAGCATCACAATGTTATTGGAAAAAAATGTTATAGGATATGCATTAAATGGATAATGAATCCAATTACTTCTTGAATAAGAAACAGAAAAAAAACATTTCATTATATATTTACCATTATGCTTGCTGCTAATGAATTTTTGCAAGTGGGTGCACATAACAATGGGATCCGCTTACAAGAGGAATACATATCAATGGATTATTTTGAATGTAAAACTTTGACCATGGTATTAGTGAATCAACCTTTCAGCTGTTTCCTCTTTTCAAATTCTTAAAAAATTTCTGTCCATATAGCATCCTCTTGGGAAGTACACATTGTATGGATGTGCTCAGAGTTCCATGTAATTCTGATAATATTAATTTTTAAAAATTATCACTGAAATTAAAATATAACTGCCACAAAAAGAAAACACATGCAGCCCATAGTTTGTGAAATAATATTTCACAGAATGTTTCCACACTGGGCAGAGCCCTGAGAGACAGACCGCAGCAGTATGGGTTGGGATAGACAGGCTACCTCTGAGCCCCAAGTCCGGGTAGCCCCATTCTTTCTTTCTTTTTTTTTTTTTTGGCGGTACTGGGGATCGAACTCAGGACCCTGCGCTTGCTAGGCAAGTGCTTATTCCACTGAGCTATATCCCCAGCCCGGTATCCCCATTCTTTCCTGCCCCACCACTTGTCACAACCGCCCCTCATCTGTGGATATTTTAGGCCGTAGTCATCAGTTCCTGCCCTGGAAGTAGAAGAATTATTGTCTGCCATTAGCAGAAGGTGGTGAAGAACAGGAAGCTGAGGGAATACTAGGAAAATATTTCTCTCACTTTACTGCGAACACGATTCCCTTACAGCTCCTCCTCAAATGCAGATTCTGATCTAGTAGGTAGGTGGGGCCTGAGACCCTGCATTTCTAATAAATTCCCAGGTAACCTGTCTGAGTCCTCTGGTTTACAGTTCACACTTTGAGAAGCATGAACGTAAAGCTGCTAGACTCTCTTCTCCAGTGAGCCTGAGATGAGGCAAATTTTCCATCTTTTGCTTGGCATTTTACTTGGAACTCAGATATTTTGGTTCCTATGAAATGGAAGAGGGATGTATTAAGTAGATTAACCAGATTGTAAGATCCTCATTTCACATGAGAAAAAGCAGTTTCACCAGGCCCAAAGGATATTTATTTATAGAACAGAATTTTTCATATCAGCTGTTGAAGTGGTATGAAGTTCCCATAAGATTAACAGCCAAAAAATCAATACCAAACTCTAGAAACTCTGAATTAATTATAAGTATAGTTGACGGTAAATCAATAAATCAATCAAATAATTTAGAAGTGAATTGAGTGATTTTATTTTCCTCTTGTGGTTGGTGTTCAGTGACTGCCAGAAGTTGTAAGGCTCCATTATATCAGCTATTCCCACACTGATATTCATGGCTAGGTCTGTTTTGATTTGCAATTAAATACTGTATATTATTGGAAGATATTCATAGCAAAGCTATCTCCTTCACATAAAGTCCGTGCAAATCTAGTAGTAACATAATGTACATGGCTATGAGTGGTAGAGAATTTAGCTCACTATAATTTTCACAAATGGAGAGTAATTTTCCTTGTATAGAAAGAAGTCTGGAGCTGGGTGGCCTAGTAGCAATGGCTCATTGATGTCCTGGTCACTATCATAGTAATTCTCCTGGTCTTTTCCTCATGTTTGCAAGATGGGGTCAAGTTTGCCTTTAAGGCAGGAAGAAGCGATAAGACAGTATCAGCCTTACCCATCAGTTTAACTAGGACAGCCAAATACTGCATACCCAGGTTTTTCCTGGTAGGTCATTGGTCAAAATGATGTCAGATGACTATCCTCATCTTTCCCCCAAGCGAGAAGAAGTAAGGGAATAGATGGATTATCACTCAATTAACTTTATATCTCAATGCCTGTTTAATGCAAAGGCAGAATACTGTTTATGCCTTTTTCCATGTTACCTCTATCTTAGCAAAGATTGTGGTGGTTTAAAAAAGTTTAAGAGATACATGAAATTCCTCAGAGCAACCAACCTCAAGGGATCTAGAGATTGATGATTATAAAAGTGGAAGATAAAATAATTATATTATCCAAAATGCCTCCTAAGAATATATGAAGTTGTCCTAAATTTGTTTATTTTTTAAAATGTTATTTATTTATTTATTTATTTTGAGACAGAGTCTCATTATGTAGTGTGGGCTGGCCTTCAACTCACTTATGTAGCCTAGTCTGGCCTCAAACTCATGCTAATCCTCATGCCTCAGCCTCCTGAATGCTGGGACTACAGGCATGGACCAAGCCTGGCAGTTGTCCTAAGTTTAAAAGGTCATGCGGTCATCAACTAAGGCACGTAAGGCTTTCCTATGGCTTTTACTCACCTAAGTTGTCCACCAAGATGGCAGAATTTAGCAGAGAAGTTTATTTTTCTCTTCTTCTGAGAAAGTTTAGAGCCTTTATAAAGAGAGACTTCATAAATGCACTGTAATGCAACATGAGAGAGCTTCCTTCTCCCAGTGTCCTGTCTTCCTTGAAGTTATCATAGCAGGCCACTATTCCCAGTGAACCTGTAGAGTGTGGAGACCTGCATTCCTTGGGTAAGAATATATCACTAAAGAACTCAGAAAGCCTGTGTGCTAGCTTAACATGACTATAACAAAATACTTGAGATACTTATAAAGAGGAAAGATGTCTTTTGGTTCACGGTTTCAGCAGGTTTGGTCCATGGCTGATGGCTTCATGGCCTTTGGATGGCAGAACACTATGAATGGACTGTGGGGTGGAGCAAAGCTGCCCACTTCATTGCAGTGAGGAAGTCAAAGAGGAAGGAAGAAAGTGTAGGGATCCACTACCCCTTTCACAGGAGTGTTCCCAGTGACTGAACTTCCTTCCATTATTCATACATTCTAAAGGTTATACCACTTCCCAGTGGTGCCAAAGGCTGAGGGGCAAGCCTTCAACACATGGCTCTTTGGGAGAAATTTCCATCCAAACTTTTCAGAATGTTACAAAGATTTCAGCACTTTTTCAGTTTTTGATTCTTTGACCTCTTCGTAATCTCTGATGCTTTTATATGATACTACAGTTCTTGGTATTAAACTTGGAATATTAGGCACATTTATTTTGAACTTGCCATGGATTCTTGGCTTTAACTACCCTTAACTTCTTTTTATAAGCATCATGGTTCTATTTCTAAGAAAGAACTCCTTTGGCCCCCATACATTTGTCTGTGGAGAGAATTCTGTCTTCCAGATTTATAAAGAGTTCTGTATTTCTGGTCTTCTTGCAGAGCTAAGAAGTTGGATGGCTTCTGTTATGACGTTATGTCAATCTATTAATACATTTTTTAGTTCATTAGTACTTACAGGTTAGCTATAAGAGACGCTGGGGTTCTGGACCACAGTTCGTGGCCTGGTGCCTACCACTTCCAGATGTCAGTCTTAATCAGGATAGAAAATATTTACCCATACTTTAACACTTGTTATTTTGTTTTGGACTGTGATCACACAAAACTGTAATTTCAATGGACAGGGAAAGTCTGGTAATACATATTCAGGTATATAACAACATCTTTTTTGAGACGTAGGTTAATGAGTTATTTCTTCAAAAGTGTCTATGTTTAATGAACATAGGGGAAATAATTCAGAGATATGACTCTGCATGGATAGAGTTCAGATCCTGGGGCACCCAGATGAGAGACATTCAAGCAGTGAGTTATCCAGGTCCCTTAAATCAGCCTGTACAGATGCAGCCAATCCTGACTACTTTACTAGTCCTTTTAAGTACTAGCCTCCAGCCACAAAGGATGATCAAAAATAGGCTGCCATGAGGGAAACTACTGTGGCAGAGTGTGAGGTATATATAGCCGAGTGTCTAGGGTAGAGGTGTTAAATCATTGAAGGAGGAGGTGAGAAGCTCTGAAGAGAAATTGAATCTGCTCTTCAGTTCTCTCTGGAGGTAGCTCCCATTATTTTCTGCTAAATATTTTCTAAGAGTCAAGGTTATAATTTCTGTGGAAGGGAAGAAAAATTATGCATTAACAATCGGATGTTATCTCAAAGCTCTCATATGGAGTGTTAGGAAAAACACAAGCACCTCTCTTGTTTTCCCTCTGCTCTCACAACACAATCAACACAGAAAACTTCTGTGAGCTCAGAAGGGTTTGGGATTCTCTCCACAAGCAAGCAAGGAATTCTGAAGTGGGTACTAGTAGGAAACCTCTAATGAGACTCATTTCTGGTACTACTTATCTAGAGACAGGGTCAGATCCCACAAGTGCAGGGCTGGGTTCCCCGTTCTACCTCTACACCACCACCAAATTCTAATGGTAGCTGCAAGTCCCAGGTTGTTCTACCTCTCTTTCTGGCCATCAGACTCTAAATTAAGGTTCCTACAACTTAATTAATTAGTTTTCTGGAGACACAAAACTCAGGGAAACACTTACATTACTGCTTTGTTGTAAAGGATAGTATAAAGGATCCAGAAAAGAGACGCACTTGCGGAGATACGAGAGAAGGCACATAGTTTCCATGTCTCCTTCAGAAGCAGCATTGTCCAGGGGCCTCCTCGTGTCCAGCTGTCCGGTACTCTCCAAATGCTGTCCTTTGGGGTTTTATGGAGACCTCATTGCACAGATGTGACTGCTAATAAGCTGCGGGGCTGGAGGGTCCAGCAAGGCCTGTGTGTTCAGATTCTTCTTGGCCTCTCTGTGCAGCATTCCTCTCCCCAAGGCATAGGGCAAAGACCCTGTGGAATGAAGAGGGCTTTTAACCTAATATCAGACTAGGTAAGTCGGAGCTATGAGGCAGGAACCATAGAAGAAAAGATATATATTTACATGTTGTGATAGATTATATATATATATATATATATATATATATATATATATATATAATATAATAAACAAGGAGAACTGGACCTTCCTGATTTATTTGGATCAAACAAGATGCTCCCACATAATGAGTGCTTATAATAGTAATGGTGGTAAAAATAGAAGCACTACTTTTTTTAAACCAAAAGAATTTGATCCACAAATAAGCTACAAAGCAGATAACCCTGATATTTAAAAGATGAAAAAAATTTATTAAGGGTAGTATCAAGGTATTTGAAAATGACAAAAACGGAATGACTGCTTAAATATCTACAGTGGCAAAAGTATAACCTTGCTGTTGGGAGCAACGAAGACGCGCCAGCTAACGGAGCAAGGAAAGGATGCGGCTCGGAGCGCTGCTCTGATGCGCTCTGGCTGTAGGTCTGCTCTGTAGGCGGCGCTTCACGGCACGTTTGCGCGTGTGCTTCCGCTAACAAGCCAGGAGTCGGTTGTGTACCAACTGCTGGGGATTGAAGTGGATTTCTTTTCCCCAAAAGCACTTGCGACCCTCAGAGATTCTACCACTTACCTTATTTGCTCCTGTTTCCTTAGGCCATGCAGGTAAATCTAGGGCCTCTTCCGCACGACAACCCTTAGAAAACTAGACAGCGCTTACACCGTCGGGGCAGTCTCTCCTCGAAGCTGTACTTGTCTGGTGCCACGGAGTTGTATGAATTAGTGTTTTTTTGAAATTTTTAACTTGTTATTTGAAAGCATTGTGATGACAATACCCCGAATCCAACCCTCCTGCCCTTTTCTCCCGTATTCTTTAACCTGTTCATTTCACGCATTGGCACCTGCATTTGTTCAGGACCATAGGGCACCACGCCAGAAAGACAGCCATTCAAGGGTTGTCGCCTGAGAGTGGTGAGTAAGATTTTTGTTTCCTTGTAACTCAGAACAAGAATTAAAAGAAGACACCCCTTCTCCCACCTCATCATGGTCATTTCCAAACTCGTTTATGCGATTTTGCACGTACGGTGAGGTACACAGCAGGGGCAGGTGGTCTGGGGCTGGAAGACCTGAGGCTGAGCCCAGGTGCTGCCACCGTAACCTTCGAACAGGGACCATGGCTTCTTTGAATCTATCTCATGACCTGTCATAATTACCAAGTGGCTCGGATACCACCGATGTGTAAATGCTTCACAATTTCCCTACCCGCTGAATACACAGCCTCCTCGCTGAGTTCTTTCCAAACCTGCAAGCAGCAGGGAGATTAAACTGTGTTCGCTACCTGACTCACTTTCCCACCTTGCCATCCAACTTGTTTTTGCAGCCCTGAGGTTCTGGTTTGCATTTGTATCATTTTCTTTCAGTTTTACATTTCACTGATAACCCTGCAGAAATAGTGTGTCCTCCTTCTTCAACAAGAAAACTGAAGCCGTGTGGTCTAAAGTTTTTCCATTTCCTTCCCCTTCACCATCAAAATTAATAATGCCTTTGCCCATCCTTGTCTCCTTCCCATCTCAAAGGAAGATTCATCTTTTTTTCCCCCAGAGCTAATCCACCTCCCTATAGCCTCAATCCTTGATTTATCACACATATCTTCTACCTTTTTTCACTGGCATTTCCTACCAGCATTTCCTCATTGTTGAGTGAGGAAATACATATATATATTTAAAATTCCCTTCGTCCCCATTATGATATAGATCTAACAACGTTTCCTAAAGTCTTGCGTTTGGAAAACGACTGGCCAGAGCGGGCGCATCGATGAATAGCCCCTGAGTGTGCTGTGAGCAGACGGGCCTGGCCTGAGGGGGTCACCGGGGCATGACTGGATGGAGGTGTCCTTGTCTTGGGTCCTTTGTTTTCTGCTTCCTGACTTTCAGGGAATGAGCAGCTTTGCCAAGACTTTTACCATCCTTTTCTGCATTGGAGCCAGCCAACTTTGGGCTGGACCTACTGGGAACTGGGAACTAGATAAACCTTTCCTCCTTTAAGTTGAGAGTGTTGGGGATTTTGTACCAGAAATGGGAACGTGACTAATATAATCCCCAAATAAAACATATCACCTTTTAATAACTATTTCCAACCTGCACCCATCCCTGTTGATCCCACCGAGTCCCTGGGAGAGGGGGGCAGCACTTACCTCCCCTCCTTTTAGCTTGTTCAAGTCCTGCAGGTTGTGCTTTTTCCCCTGGGGGCTGACCTGTTCCCTTTCCTCACACCACAGTGCCCTGTAGAATACCAACTCTGCGCTGGCTCGGAGCCCCGGAGCTTTGCTTGTCCCAGATTTGTCTTTCCCCAAACTCCTGAGCCTGCCCCTGTTTCAGCCTTGCCTCGGCTTGGGTGTGTCCTCTGGAACACAGGTGATGGAAATTTTACCTCAAAATTCATGTGAATGGTATTTAAGAGGTGAGAACTTTGGAAGGTCATGAGAGCTCAGCTCATGAATGGATTAACACATTCATAGAGTAGTGGTGTGTTGCAAGAGTATTTTTATTAAAAGAAAACAGTGAGCTTTCTATGGACATGCGCTCTGTCTCACCACAAGATGCCCTCTGCTATGTTACAACACAACAAGAAGGGCCTCAGCCTGGATGAGGAAATGTGGGGATGTGCCAGCACCGTGCTTTGGGCTTCCCAGCTCCTAAACTGTAGGAAATAGATGTCTATTTTTTATTGATTATTCAGTCATAGACAGTCTGTCATACAACAGAAAATAGACTAAGAGAAGTGAATTTATCAAGACCTGCTGAATATCTGGTCATCTGCATAACCACTTTAAGATGACAGTGTGTAATATAACAACCGCTGTTGATTTCCTATCACCATATTTTGAGATTTTGTATCATTTTTATTGTTTTTATGTTGTTTTGTTTATGCCTTTGTTTTTGTTATTTTGTTTTTATTTTCTCTGTAAAACTAAAAAAAAAGAAATATGTACGTACAAGGATAGCTGGGATAAGTGTATTGCTGATATCTATTGGTTTATTGAAAGCAACAGTAATGCTTAATTTTTTTCTTGACCAATTTTGCTGCTTATATCTGGTCATCAGAACAACTAATTTGAAGACAACAATTTGCAACATTACAAGCATTGTTGAATTCCTACCATCTTGTTTAGTGAAGCTCTGTTTCATTTCTAATGTTTTTTTCATTACTTGTTACTGTCTTTAACTGTTTGATCAATCTTGCATTCTTACATCTAGTAATCTGAGCAATTTTATTGAAGGTAACAGTATGTAATGTAACAAACATTGTTATTCCTATCATCTTGTTTTGAAATCTTGTATCATTTTTATTGTTTTTGTGCTGTTTTGGTTTTGTCTTCATTGTTGTTATTTTTTCTCTTAAAAAAAAAAAGACCTGCTGAGAAGGGGCAGAAGATGACGGAGGAAGGAACAAGGGCCCTGAGGCTCCACAAACACTGGTCCAAATCCTGATTTGTCATTCTGCTGGATTTGGGTAGTCACTTGTTCTCACTTTCCTTATTTTTAAATTGTACCTTGCAAGGTTATTTTGAAATCCAAAGGAAATAATGGATTCAAAGCCACATAAAAAGTACTTTAAAAAATTAAAGATCTCATGAGAGCTAACTTCTCCCTTCTGTAGAAAATTGACTCCAACGCCTCCACCACCACTAGGCTAACCACATGCCAGCTGTCCATCAGTCAGACTATTGCCAAAACTGAGCCTGCCCCACTGTGCTCTCATCTACAGAGGTATCGCTGGTCTGTGCAAAAGGGTTTAAAGAGCCAGCTACCTCTCCCCCATACCTTCCATTTCCATACAACTTGAATCAATCAGTGGGGTCTAAGTTTAGTTTTAACTTTATTTGGATAGACAACTCTAGCCTCAGCTCTGTGACACATAACATCTCAAACCTTAGCTATAGATTATAATTTCTTGACTCTTAAAATCTAAATGGTTCTCTCCAAGATCAAAATTCATCCTTTTGGGAGCTCTGCCTATTTTAGATCAGTCTGGAGATTGACTCTTAAAATCTTTACCTTTATTATTGTGACTTTTCCCTCAGACTCCTTTCTTGGTCTTCTTCTTTTCCCCACCGTCCTGCAAGCTCCTCCATTTTTTATACTACTTTCCCTCTTGAGCAATGATATAGCTTGGATCTTGAGTATTTCCTCAAAAGCCCATGTGTTAAAGGCTTGTTCACCAGGCTGTGTCTTCCTGGGAGGTACTGAAATCTTTCAGCAGCGGTCTCTAGTGGAAGGAAATTAGGTCACTGGGTCATGCCTTTGAAGGGGATGGGAGAACTCTGGACCCTCCTCTGCCTCTCTCTTTTTCCCCTCACTATCATGAGGCAGACAGGTCTCTTCTGTCATATACTCCTGCCATGGACCAAGTGACCATTGACTGAATCCTCCAAAACTGAATCAAAATAAACCTTTCCTCCTTTTTATTTATCTCAAGTATTTATTTCAGAGGCAGGAGGCTGACTATCACAAGCACTCTCGTGCATGCCAACAAACGTTAGCCTTTATCTCCATGCTAAATTCCCCAATCATCGTAACCTGGCCTAGGCTCTCCTGAACTCCAGACTGGAGTTTGTCTATCTGTCTTATATGCACATATCCAGCAAGATCTCATTCCCTTCCTTTTTCCTGTGTTCTCTAGCTCTGTGACTAGAACCATTACTCACCCACTACACTCAAAGCAGAAATCAAGTTATTATTGACTACATCCCCTTATCTAGTGCCTCAACTCCCACCCATCTCTATGCTTCCTCAATTTACCTATTTTCCATCTTGTTTTGTTTTTGTTTTTGCTTTTAAACAGGGTTCTAGTAGTTCAGACTGGCCTTGAGTTCACTATGAAGCCCATCCCAGGCAGTGATCCTCCAGCCTCAGCCTCGTAAGTGCTGGGATTATAGGCATAGGCCACCCCATCCTTTTGTTGTGCTTCATGCAAACTCTCACAGTGCTTTATCCAGGCAAACTGCTCTCCTTTTTAGCTACTCTCACACTGAGGTCAGATCTATCTTTTAAAAATGAACTTTCATTGTCACTTTGCCTAAATGTCTTTGACATGTGCTCTTCTCCAAAACCACCCATGGGGCATTTCACAATTGGGCTCCAGTTTGCCCTTAATGCTCACCCCTTGCAGAAAGTCCCCTGGATCCAGGAAGAGTGCCATGTGGCCTCTGTTTAGTTTGCAATTTCAGTTCATTAACTGATCATTTTCCCTTACAGCCTCTTTCCTCTGCCAAAGAGCCCAGATCCTTTTGAATCGTTTAGTATATGTAGGCGAACCAATCTCAGAAAAATTCTTCTGATGGACATTTTTAGTCATCGAATGACAAACACTCTACACATCTATCATAGAGCTTATAAAACTTTAGAGAAAACCTATAACTGATGGCATCTAAGAAATGAAAGGATCATAGCATAATGACAGTAGCAGAGTGATTCTCAAAGTTTTTTCCACTGAACACTGAACTCCTATTCATCCAAGCTAAAAGAAAAAGCTAGCATGGATCTGTCACAGCAGAAAGCACAGAAATACTTGTATTTTGTTGTATAATATATGATTTTTCCCATCACAGTGAGTGACTTTTCCAAAGAAGCTTTTATTACAGTGATAAGATTAATTCCCAACCCTACATACTAGATTTGAGGATAATGCAAAAGTATGGATATTTTAGGCATCAGAGTGGCTGGAAAACCACATTTGCTACGGATACTATGAATTTACAACTACAGTTTGGACTGAGAATGTGTTTTCTGTCTTTCTTGATTGTTTATGTTCTGTGCAGGCTTGTCTTTCATCTTAGCTCAAGATTGTGATTCATGCTACAACAGTATGATGTGCCCTGTCATATATTCTATATTGCTGGGCATACAGAAAGTTGATAATTTTTTGTTTCTTTGTCATTATATATGGGTCAGCTGTAAAGCACATTCCTATACCAGAGTCTACAAAATACAGCCATTATGGAAATGAGAGATCATTCTATTTTTACTCACTTTCACTTTAATTGCAAATTGTTAGTGCAGGAATTTCCACAAAAGGGTTATGCAAGCATGCCAAATTGCTTGAAACATTTTCCACTTCTCTGACTTCCCATGGGAAAAGCCACTAGGTTGCATTTGTGGCATCTCAGCTGGTTCGAGCAGCCTAATTGGGATTTAGAAGCTTTAAGCTGCACTGGTTTACAGATGAGCATCCATGGACATCCAGGAACTCCTGTCTCCACAGCCTCGCCAGAATCTGGAAATGTGCAAAGTACTCATATAAAATGCTGCCTGAGGGATAGTAGCAAACGTCATCTTTTATTTATTCAATACCCTGATTTTATATTTCTGGCTATTAACAATTTTTTTAACTGAGCCAGGAATTTCATTAGGAAGCAAGTATACTGCAGGTTCTTTAAAGGGGGTGGGGCTCCACCTCTCATGTGAGAAAGAGACTCTCAGGTACAGGTAACTTTTCTGCCCCTCGGGCAGAAGCACCTGATCCTGCCACATCTGTCAGAGTTGATTAATTGCAAACATAGGCTCTTTGCAATGCACTGTACTAACACAAAACAATTAATGAAATCTCAGTGGAAAACACTTATTTAAGGTATATACTGGGCCCAAGAAGTAAAACCCTCATTGTAATCTTGCTTTGATCTCCGGTAGTCACTCTTACACTCCCATCCGTGCACCTTTATGAATTTTGTCATAGTTTTCAAATTCTAACACTGATTATCATTTAAACCAGATAGGGAAAAAAAAGGCAATTCTTTGTTTGCCCTTGAAATTTTAGAATGCATATTAATCACAAGGGGGTCTTGCTGGAGTGCAGGTTCTGATTCAGTGGGTCTGATGGGCCCAAGGAGCTGCATCTCATGTGCTTCCAAGTTCTCTGATGCTCAGGTTCTGGACCATAGTTTGCATAGGAAAGATATGGAGTATTAGATATTCTCCCTTCATTTTTTCAGTCAGTCTTTCTTCAGTGAAATCTTGTCACCATCACACTTGCTTGTAACTAATACAATTGACACACCCTAGATATATCTTGGCTACTTTATCTCCTCTTAAATTTGTTCTTTCCTTTGCCCTTGCTACTCCCTTTGGAATCTTCCAGGAAGCACCCCAGTGTGTAGGGCTCTGACAGCTCACATACAACGTTCAAGACTCCTTCCACAAGCCAGGCGTGGTGGTGCACGCCTGTAATCCCGAGACCAGCCCCGGCTACAAAGTAAGCTTAAGGTCAGCCTGAACTGCATAGCGACACCCTGTCTCAAAAAGACAAAAAATGAAAAAAATAAAGGCTCCCTCCTGACAATTTTAGACACAAAATATCAAACATCCTTTCTTTCTATTTATAAATGAACTGTTTAGGGAAATGCACTGGGCAGGTAGAAATGTATCAAAAACTCCTTGTGGGTCTTAAAGATTATGTACTTTTGCTTCTTTTTCAGTTAAAAATGACAAAGCTGAATTCAACTATCTCTGAAAGCTCCTTTCTTCTCCAATCCTTTAAGCTTCTGAGAGATGGTCATTTAGAATACATGATACATTCTTATGGGCTTGAACTGAGGGTGCTTCTTTAAGAAGGTGGTTCTGCTCCCTACTTCTGGGGAAGAGCACCTTACTCAAGCTGTAAGGGTGGCACGATGGCACTGCATCTTTATTAGTTTGTTACATAATTAATCGTAGAATTATTTGACCACACAATGTGTCCATGACCCTCACTGCACATTCAAAGTGCATCTGTCATCGGCTCTAAACGTCTGTCTGAGTGGAGGGAAGGAAGGCAGTCAGGAAGGCTTATCCCTAGTTCCACACCACAGGGGTCGGCTAGACTAGGGGAGAATTTCCCTGAGCATCTAAAAGCAGCCTGAACCCCAACAGGAAGTAGAAAGTGAGTCTAAGAAGCGAAGCTGAGATGGCAGCTGGAGTGCGGCCGAGGGAGGGAGGTAGAACCACTGTCCAGAAAATAAGATGTGATCAGAGAGCGGAAGGTTTGGAAACAGGGCAGAAAGCTGGCTCTGAAAGGGCGGGAGGTGAATGGCTCTGAATGAGGGCCTGAACACTTTCAGGCGAGGGGATAAATTGTTAAGTTGCTAGACCAAAGGAGTTATTCAGAGCTGTTTAGAGAACTTTGTGAGGATAGAAACCCTACTCGCTTTATCGCTGAGTGCTTAAAACAAGTGTCTGATGTAAAGAGAAATGAATTATGAAGAAAAATGAACACAGATGTGCTTAAATGAAACAAATTACACTCAGATCACACAATTTATCCATGTTCTTCCCCATGTACATTTTCTCCAATTTTTTTTTTTGCCACCATGAAAGTTCATATCCTTATCATTTCTAAAGGAAATTAAATGGTCTCTCCAATTCTCCAATCTCTTCTAGACTCAGAACATACTATAGACTGTAGTTGGATTAATCCTCTTGTTTGTAATTATTTATATATTCTGTTCCATCAAAGTTCCTTGAGGTCAGAGAAAGCATTCTGCCAAGTTTTATATGCACTGAAGAAATAATTGTAGAAGTAAATCATCTAATGGGCGTGTTAAGTCATTATAAGGATCCAATAGCTTAACATTTAAAGTCATCTCCCTATAAAGTCTTGAATAACTAGATACTTTGAAATCACCCTTGACTAAAATATTCTTATAAAACCCACCCCTTTAATTTTTTTATATTGACTATTACTTTAGGGTGTTAAGTTTGTGGTGCTTTGTATACTACAAAGCCCTTTTACGAAGCAATAGTCCTTCACTTTTTCTAAAGTACCAGAACCTTGAGAGCTATGGGCCATCTTCTCCACAAACACACCTATGTGAAACACACCTATGTGATAAGAGCAGTGAACACGATTTCAAGGGGCCCAGGAATCCCCTAAACTGTGAGCAACCCCCAAAGTGGATGGAAGTCAAGCTGCTGAGGAAGAGTGTAAGTTTTCTATAACTAAAGACCGGCTCCTCCTTCCAGACAGCCCTTCCCCCCACACCTAGCATTCAGGAATGCAGAGCCAGTCTATCAGTCCCGACTTGGAGGCAGAAAACGCTCGGGGGTGCAATGTATGTCAGGGCACACTTTATTTTGTAGCCTTGTCAGCAGTGGTCTTTATCATGGGCTTACGGCAAACAAGAAAGAACTGGCTCATGTGGTTATTCTTGAAGCCTGGAAAAACAGGCAGGTGCTTTTGAAATTGCCAGCTGATGAAAGAAAGCACACAGAATTATCTTCTATCCTGTTGGCCCCTGGGAGGTCGCGGCTGTCCTTGGAGGAGGTGTTGGTAGCGAAGGCTGGTTCTCCGCTTCAGGAGTCTCCCCTGACATTTCTCTTTTTAAAAAAAAAAAAGATTTCTCTCTTCTAACTTCGAAATAGACATGGATCTGATATATAGGAAAGTTTGCTGGAAGAAGGGGATTAGGTCTGCAAAAAAATTTAAAATAAAGTTAACCCGTTGAATGTTGATTCTAGTTTAATATTCTCACTGTTTTATCTCAGAAGAAAGGGCTTCCAAGTTTCTGTTTCAAGAGGAGATATTTTAATATCCTTTGCAATTTTGAAAAGAGAAATTTCTCTGAGGCAAGTTATCATGGCATGATGGAAGAGAACAGAAGAATCTGGTAAGATCTCAAACCTTAATTATCATTTCACACTCTTTTCACTGCTTTTGTTGGGTAACACTCCATCTTCAAGTGGTAGGCTGGGATCCACCTTGCACTTGAAACAGGATCCTTACCCTCTTTATAGAGAGGTAATAACCTTTCCTGGGCTCGTTTGTTCAACTCGTGATTGATTTCTCAATATGTTGAGAGACAGCTACGTTGGTAAACAGCATGTTGATGTATTAAAAAGCATGACAATTGGTTACCAATTATATAAGAAAATCATAGTTTAATTGCCATCACCAATTTTAATGTATGTCACCAGAATAAGCATAATTATTAACCTCTGAATAAATCAACCATTCTGCAATAGGCTTCAGACGACAGGGAAGCAAGTTGCAACCTGCAGGATGAGATTTGGGGAGATGTACATAAAGTGAAGACACCGCATTTGGGAGGAATATGGGTTCAAAATTAACATAGGTACCATTTGATAACAGTTGTACAAAAAGTGTACATACAAAGTAGTTATATTCTATAAGTCTACTTCTATAAATTTTGTTCATTAATTAATGCTCTTATATAAATATGGTATATAATTCATACCATGCTTAAGCAAAGAAATCTAATTTGGTACAAAAAAAGAAGGGATGGTTTACTTTAAAATTTGACTTATCTCAGTTTCTTATGGATGGAAAGTAACACAAAAGTCCCATCCCTCCAATTCAAGGCTTCAGCTGCAGCATAGCAATAAGCAAAAGCAAGCAAGCAAACAAAAAAAGCACACAAAGCGGAGCCAATTAATGCTACCACACTTACTGTTCTTTTCAGAAATGAAAGATAAGACATAGTAGATATATAAAAGCTGATGCCTATCAGTTTGGAGTGAGTTTCTTGCTTTTCCCCCCTCAAGCTTGCTTTGATTTAACTGTGTGTGCTTAGGTATTTTGCACACCTAGGTCCCAGTTCCTCATCCATAAAATAACAGGATTAGAACTACAAGGTCTAGCATTTATTGGACATTTTAATCATGTCAGGCGCTGTGCCTAGCATTTTCATGTATTTATTTAATCCTTAAAACAACATTTCAAAGTAGATATCATCGCCACATTACAGAAGTAAATGTTGAAGCTGAGAGAAGTGGATTAACTTGCCAGTTGTGTTGTAAGAAACAAGTGATAGATCTACAGTTAGAAAGAACCCCACACTAAGAAGCTTCAGAACACAGCACTTGTCCTTGAGGGGCTGTACTAGTTCGCTAGGGCTCATAACCAAGTGCCACATGTTGGGGGCCCAGACAATAGTAACTGATCATCTCACAGTTCCAGACGCTGAAATCCAGATGTCAGCAAATTTGGTTTTTCCTGAGGCTCTGAAGGAGAACGTGTTCCATAGCTCTCACCTTGCTTCTGGTGGCTTGCTGACAGTCTTTGGTGTTTCCTGACTTGTGGCAGCACCATCCCAATCTTCACATGAAAATTTCCCTCTTCACGATACTAATCATATTGGAGTAGGAGGAGGCAATACTCCAATATGATCTCATCTTAGCTGATGTCTTCTGCAATAACCCTATTTTGAAATAAGGTCACCTTGTAAGGTGCCAGATATTTGGACATAATTCAACATACTATAGTGTTTACATGGTAAAGCTCTAAGAGAAAAGTACGCAGTGCCAACTAGTACTAGGACATAAACAATAGTTCCAGATAACACTACGTGTTGCGGTACATGAGCATTGGCTTGGGTTAGTGATCAAAGTCAGCTCTTCAGAAGTCTGAAAAGTCATACTTCCATGGGAAGATCTGGGGATGCCTTCTACTGTGATGGGGTTTGAACTTGAGTATGAAAGAATACCCCAGCCTGAGTCTGTAGAGAAACAAAAGAGGATTATTTACCTTTTGTAGAACAACATGCATTTGATAGGAATTGTGAGGTACGAAAGATGTGGGGACCTTGTTCCTGTCAGCGAGGAGCTCACAATCTAGCTCAAGAGCTCAAACTTGATAGAAAGTTATCCAGGCAAAAGTTTAAAACGTGCCCTTAATCCACATGCCTGTGGGTGAATCAAAGTGGCCACAGGAGTGATAGTGACCAGGATGAGCTCCAGCACTTTAAGAATGTGCAGTGGGGATTAGCAATACGCACTCAGTTTTCACAGAAGTGTGGACTTAGGATAGGAAAAAAGCAGGAAGAGAGGCTCCCAGGGCAGAAAGGTGATGTGAAACTGGAGCCTGACAGGCAGCAGACACAGCAGTCCACAAAAGGCCAGGGGCTTGCAGAGAGATGCTCTAGAGAAGAAATAGAAGACATACAAGCACTGTCCAGCTACTGCTCCTGCACCTTTCCAGACTCCTGTGCCAAAGTCACTGAACTCTCAAGACATTTTCCAAAGTTTGTGGTCAAAATTTGTGTCCTGTGTACCTCAATCTTAAAAATAAACCACAAGTTTAAGAAATAATAGATTAATTAGCAATACAAATTTAGTCAGATCCTGGCAGGACACAGCACACTCAAAGTGAGCAATATCAAGACAGCTTAGGAAATTGCAGGGTATGAAGAATCCACGAAGGAGAGTAGAGCGGCCTGGAACTGGTACCAGCAAGGAGTCATCAACCACTTAAAGGGTCAGGGACAGAAAGAGTATTGTGCTGGAGAGGAGCACCTAGAAAGACCTGTGCCCTAGAGCTGAGGGACACAGCCAGCCCATGGCAACAGAGAAGGGCAGAGCCAGCAGAATAAATATGTCCACTGTACTGTCTCCTCCCCTCCCCGACCTCTTGTTGCCTTCTATTGATGGCCAAATCCAGTTAAGGCCAATGGCAAGGTGCCCACTGATACAGTGCATCATGTTAGCCTCCCAGGGCATAAAGCAGGAGGAGGACATTGTGTGCTAGATGCAGAAGGACAAATGAAAGGTTTCAGCATAAAGTTATTTCACGGGAGAGACTGCTTAGAATAGCACATTAATATATTAATGTGCTACTATATCTACAAAGGAGACTCCAGAGGACAACATTCCTACACTACTTTTACCATGAAACTTCTGTTTTGAAGAATCTCTAGTACCAGTGATCAAAGGAAACAGCTTTGGGAAGCTTTGATTTGTGGGATGAAGTCTCAGCCTATAAGTGGGTATTCTGGGAAGCGGTTGGATCATGGCAACAGTGATGCTGATCCATAGATTAGTCCACTGGTGACGAGTCAAGAGCTAACTGTGACGTGGGGAGGTGAAGCCTGGTCGGAGGAGGTGGTCACCAAGGGTGTGGCCTAGAAGGGTCTCTATCCTTCCCTTCTTGATCTCATTCTGCTTCCTCCTGTCATGCCATGAGCAATTCTCTCTGCCATCCCAACCTGCCTTGGAGCCAGCCAATGGTGTTCTGAAACCTCTACAAACTGAGCCAAAATAAATTTCTCCTTTAATTTGTAGGTATCAGGTATTGTGTCCCAGCGACAAGAAAGTACATAACTAAGACATCAGTCAATCTTCTTTTAGGTGAAAGTGTCAAAAACCAGTCTCAAGCCAGCTGAAACAGAAGTGAGTTTGCTGGTTTGTTTAGAACTGTCAAGTCCTGGGGGGACCACTAATTTGGGCACAAGTGGACCCAGAAGCTGTAATGGTAAATGGAACCCTCAGGCCCAGTCCTCAGTCATCTCACTCTGCCTAGCTCAGTTAAGCTTCTGCATGTGGGTTCCTACTACAAAGTAAACAGTGCCAGTACTGGGTGCCCTACACCCACCTCCTCCCAGCCCAGCAATCCCAGTAAGGAGAGACTCCCCTCCCCCATGTCCATATACATACACCCCCAGGTGCCTCTGAGTGTTCTTGTTTCGATGGAGGGTTATCTCTGAACAGTAACTGTCACTGTGCATCATCCTTTGTGGGTAGGAAGAGTGACTGACTTTATTTTCACAGACTCACCAGGGCTATATGAAGTGGACAAGGACCACTAGAAAGAAACAGAAACGATGGTTATGGTCACATATGTAAACTTTAATGCAAACTAAAGCTATTGCTACCATAATCTACTATATTTTCTTCAGAACATGTGTGGCTCCCTCCAATTTAGCCTCCAACTGCAAGTTCCACTCCCCATTGCTCTTCCTTATAACCTCCCTGCTCCAGCTAGACTCATGAGCTCGCTGCTCCTCAGCCTCACGGTATCTACCTTGCCTGTGGGCCTTCTCCATTTTGTTTGTTCTTATTTTCAGACAGGGTCTTGCTGTGTTGGGTATTGTGTCCCAGCAATTTTGTAATAGAAAAATCATGAAATAATTTTAACGCCCAGGCTGGGCTCAAACTTGTTACCCTGCTCCCTTAGCCTTCTGCGTAGCGAGATTACAGGGTTGCACCATCACACCTGGACTTCAGGCCTTCTGCTGCTTTGAATCCTGCCTCATCAGAACCAATTCTCAAACCTGAAATAGAATCTGTCCACTGCGCTCCCGTTCCCCACTCCAAACTACAGTGTGTTCCCTTCCTTGTAACTCCTACTACATTAACATTTCTTCACCCATTTGCTATTTTATTACATGCTGCCAGTTTTTATTACCAAGTGTGTGCATGCGTGTACATGTGTGTGTTCTGTGTCCCTGTAGACTTAATTAGACTGTGAGCTTGAGCTCCATGATACGATCTGTACACTCTGCACCTGTCTTGACCGGCATGTTGCAGATGTGGATCAAATGTGCTTTGGTTGCTATTTCAAGAATTTCAAGGTTGGTTTCCCTCCTTCTCAGCTTATCTGCATATTTATCAACCTACTATGTCCTCCATGCTGACTTGTAGAGTGGCCTTGAAAAATGAATGTTTTCATTTTATTTCAGTCTCAGTTTCCTGTCAAATGAGTGACAATGCTGATCGTGGAAAGGAATAACTTGTTCGATGGCTGACTCCTTCATTTAGGCAGCACCTAGGAAAAAACTTCTGTGAACAATACTGCTAGGTTCTATGATGCCAAAAGGACAAACGAAAAATAGACAGTGATACTCCAAAACCTGCAGGGAATGCAAAATTTCTAAAAGACAAGGTAGAATACTGCATGTCAAAACATTTTGCCAACTTCCCATAGAAGTGAACTTGGAACATTTTTTTTTAAAGTACATATATGTTTACCTCATGAGCCAGCATTCCCACTTGTAAGAATTTTTCCTAAAATAGGTCTCTAAATATATGATTATGTTCCCCAACCTCTATAAACTGAGCCAAAATAAACCTCTCCTCCTTTAATTTGTGGGTGTTGGGTATTATGTCCCAGCAATTTTGTAATAGAAAAATTATGAAATAATGTTAATGTCCATACTCAGCAGATTAGAACAATTTAGTGTCATGCAATAATCATATTTTGGAATTTTATTTAATTAATTTTATTTTAATTAATTCAATTAATTTTAATAATTACATTTGTAATATAATGATAATAAATTATTCCAACTAATAGAGTACTATCCAAGCCTTAAAAACACTGAGGGAGATTATGGAGTGAATGGAGTTACTTCCAATATTTAGTGTTGAAAAAAAAACATAAGGAAAGGTTGGTATATAATGTGCTAGCTAGGAAATATCTGCACTAAAAATGTGACTCTAATCCTGAGGAAAAAAACCAAACAAGTCCAAAATGTCTTGCAGTCTACAAAACCACTGGCAGGATGGGCATCATGCTGTATGGCTGTAATACCAGTATTTGGGAGGCTAAGGTGAATCACCCAGGGTTCAAGACCAACCTGGGCTGCATAGTGAATAGGAGGCTAGCCTGGACTACATGGTGAGACCTGGTCTCAAAAAAAAATAAAACAGGACCAGGGATATAGATCAGTGGTGTAGTGCCTGCCTAGCAAACATAAGGTCCTGAGTTCATTTCCTGGTACCCCCCCAAAAAAAACAAAGACAAAAACCCAAGATCACTGGTCTGGGTTCTAAAAAATACAATAGAAGACAATCTCATTGGAAAACAACAACAACAAAAATCAAGAGTACCATTCTAAAATTTTACCAGCTAGGACTAAGTACAGTACATAAAATTATGAAATTTGATTGAGGGTTCCTGAGTAGTAAAATAAAATGAAAAGGCATTTTAAGGACAATTGAAAAATGTAAATATGGTCCTATTATTATTGAATTCATCTTAAATGTCTCAGTGTGATAATATTATTGGTGTTATGTAGCAGCAAAACAAAACATGAGAGTTAGGTAGAAATAAGCTAATGTGCCAAATTATTAAGAACTGGTGAATTTAGACTAGGAGTAGGCAGATATTCACTTTACCATTCTTCCTTTATTTGAGTCTGAAAATTATATAAACATAAATAATTAGGGGAGGGAAAAAATGCTAAGAATAGTACATATTAGCCAGAACAATTTCAAATCCAGGTAGCAGAAAGCAAACTCAAACAGGCTCCCAAACAAAGGGGGATTTTTTTTTTTATTTAAAAAAAATAAAAGTACAAAAACATATTGACAAACAGACACCAATTAGCATAAAAAATAGTACAATCACAACTAATCTATAGACAAGGTGATATGGTCTCAACAGTGGTTATTGCTTTATCCATTGATATCTTCGAAGTGTAAATATATGAACCCATATACAGACATGCAAATTTAGTCAGACA
>PVLD010023513.1:0-27243 GCA_004027595.1 Dinomys branickii | reverse complement strand
CTGTACAACAGTTTTGGTAGTATGGCCATTTTTACAATGTTAGTTCTTCCTAACCATGAGCAGGGTATGTTTTTCCATTTATTGAAATCCTCTTCGATTTCCTTTTTCAGAGTACTGTAGTTTTCACTGAATAAATCTTTCACATTCTTTGTTAGATTGATTCCTAAGTATTTCAATTTCTTGGTTGCTATTGTAAAATGTATGGTTTTCTCAATTTCTCTCTCAGTCTGTTTGTTGTTTGTGTATAGGAACGGTATTGATTTTTGGGTGTTGACTTTGTATCCGGCTACGCTGCTGAATTTGTCAATTAATTCCAGGAGTTTTCTTGTGGAGTTTTTGGGGTCCTCCATGTATAGTATCATGTCTCAATCTGTGCTTCTTTGGACAACAAAAGTTCAAGCGAAAAGTAAAAGCAAACAACAGAAGATAACCTGGCTGTATTTACTCCATTCCTTACTCATAGGCCTGGAATTTTTTTTTTCCAAAACAATGTAATGAATAAGTCAGAATTTTAATCCTAAGTATTTGGCATGAAAAGTCTTATTCTCACATCTTTATGTATCAAAATATTAGTTTTCATAAACTTTTATAATTTTATTTACATTAAGAATACTGTATTCCAGTTTTTAATCATATAAATCCCAAGAAATAAAATCAATTTGTTAGATAAATCCAAATTTCTCACCCTGCCAAAAAAGCCTTGTAACTCCTAGAAAGACCATTCTAGACTTCTTGCTTCTACTGGCTCCAAATAACTAGTAGAAGGTTATCTACCCATAAGTGACAACTCAAACTATCCATTCCTTTCCGCTTGGCTTCCACTCAGTCCTCACTCAGACAGTTCTCCACTGTGGATGGTCTTTTGTTCATTCCCAAAACCTTCTAACAGCCTTTGAGAACACGCTCAAATTCTACCTCCTCCCTGAAGCCAAAATAATTGAGTACATAAATATGTTTATTTGTTTTTCAAGGCAGGGTGTCCAGGGTGGTCTTGAACTTGCAGTAATCCTCCTGCTTTAGCCCCCCAAGTGCTAGGATTACAGATCTGCACCACCATTCCTGGCAAATACATGAAATTTTTATATAATTTTTGTTTTCTCTAATGTTTCCAGGACTTTGGACTTATGGTTCCTAGTGCATCAACTAAGAGACACGGTAAATGTTTAGAGATATGGAAAGGGTTGATCAGTGCCTGTGGTCTGTGTGTGGATACGGGAGAGTCACACAGTAAAGCAACAGGAGCTAACTATTCCTTCAGGCTCCTCAGAGCACTAGTGTTCTGAAGGCTGTGAGACCAGAAGTTCAGCAGTTAGGGGACCGCTACTTCCGTGACGTACAAGGTGCAGTGGACGTGCGAAATTACAGAGAAGGGCAAATCAGAACGTGTTAAAATTGGAAAGTTTGGACTACACTAGAAGCTTTAATACTCAGATATATAAATATGCAGTGGTGCCTCAGTTCATGAATGCTTTTGTTTGTGAACAATTTGGTTCATAAACAGAAGTGTTTTACAAGTTTGTTCTTGTTTGAGCACTCTGCATTAGGTGATACATCTTTTCCAGAATTGTGGAATGAATTAAGTTTGTGAACCCAAGTACCACTGTATATATTTTATGCATCCTAATGCTCTCAAAAAGAGTTGGTAATCATAATTTCAGCAAATATTAATAAATATTTTAAATAATGTTAAAAATAGCCTTGCTCACTATTTTAGGAATCTTAACAACCTCTAATAAGATAGCACTTTTAAAATTAATAGGAAGAACTAAAAAATACCATGAGAAGTGTTAGTAATCTGGTGTGACATAACAAATGAATGTATATGTGGACCACAGAACAATTAACAAAGAATTGTGTTTCACAACTTGTTGCCAAAGTTAATAAATAATCAGCTTTCTGAAATGGAACATCCTTAAGTTCATATGTTAAATAGACCCAGTTTAAAGTAGTCTCCCAATGACTGTGCCATCATTTCAGAAATCCTTAACAAAGCCAGTGACGGACCATGTACACACAAAGAGCCAATTCAAGTGCATGTCATTAAAACATTGCTAAAAATCCACAGAAATTTCAACATACGTGAGCTTTATGATAAAAGTTGTCATCTTTGATTCCTGGCAGATATCTACGCCTTCCCAAAATGGTCTGGACAAACCCATCTCTTTCACAATTCTTCACTGTCTCTCTCAGGAAGCGACTAATCCCTACAAAGAAAATACAGAATTACTTAGTTACAACCTAAAATGCACAGAATGAAATACACCAAAATCCCGCTCATGATTTTTAACACTTATATCAAAACTACACATACAGGCCTTCATCTGCTCTCTGTATACTTGAAAAAGTTAGGGGAAAAGTAACTTTAGAAATTACATAATCTGCTTTTTAGTCAGAAAAAACAAAGATACGTGACACTAAATTCCAGAACAACTCCGGGACTTGGGGTGTTTTCACTGTAGGACCTTGTGGCTGTTCCACACTACACTTCCCAGACTTCCCTTCTGTGACAATGTTGTCTTCCTGCACTGTGAGATCTAAAACACTCCAATAGCTCCATAGAAAGTTGGACCTTACCGAAACTAATATGTGAGTTATAATAAACATTTCACTAGTAATATTAATCTCAACTCAGCCCAGCACTCAAGAGGCTGAGGCAGGAGGATCACCATGACTTCAAAGCCAACCTGGGCTACATAAATGATTTCAAGGCCAATCTGCACTACATAGTGAGATCCTGCCTCAAAAAGAAGAAAATTAAAAAACACAACATGCGGTGTGTATTCAAAGCACTCAGATTCCCAAGATAGCACCCATCCTCTGCCCTCCAGGTCCAGGACCATGGCTGTGCCCACGGCGCTGCAGGACGAATGCGTTGCTGTGGGGGGTCAGCCCAACCATGCTCATTTCTGTCTTTGCGCAGGTTCTTCTGTGCCAGTGCATCCCGCCTTGTTGTCACACCAGCAGGTGATGGAAACCATGCCGCGCCATCTTTACTTAGACGCGCAGACTCTGGCTTCTGCCACTCTGCTCATCCTAGGAAATAAACACAAATGCCTCCCAGTTGGAAACCCTTCTTGGAGGCTTTCTCCTATGGGGTGGGCATAAGAAAGACACTTGGAGAGATGACAAGTATTGGAGGGGCGAAGCCCCGCGGCCAGGGGAACTAACTGTGGGACAGTCTGACCAGCGCCAGCCCTGGACCTTGGAAAGCAATCAGCATGCCCTGCTGGCATGGCCGGATGCAGAGCTGAGGAAGGGGTGAACTTCAAGAGGCTGCGCTTCCACGCGGATTCTCACCCCTCTCCTATACCAGGCCTTCGAATAGTGAAATTCTCGCCGCTACTACAGATGGCAATGTGGCATCTCAGCCCCATTGTCAGCCGCAGGCACCCACTGATCTGCGGCTAATGCTACCTTAGTTACAATGTCCTTAAATCTCACAAAATTGGGTTCTACTGTACGTTCTCATACTACATGTAAGAAGTCCCTCCCAAGTAAAACAGACAATATTTTTAATTTTAGCTATTCTACTGTTTTTGTAATGGTTCTCTTTGGTTTCAATGTGCTTTGCCCTGATGAGTAATTGTGGGAGACCGCTGAGAGACCTGCGGTCGGCATCCATTTTGTAAACTACCAGCCATCTTGAGAGTTAAGTTCCAGTCTCCATATATGGTCAGTTTCCTGTGGTTTCCATATATGGTCAATGTCCTGTTAATTACGTAATATCGCCTGATGCTCTGACCACCCTCGCGTGATATCTGGACTTCCCTCTGTTGCCTAGTTACCCGCCGACGTCAATCCCCACTCTCGCATGTATATAAGCCCAAGCTTTCCACTCAATAAACGAGACTTGATCAGACCCCTGTCTTGTCTCCATTTCTTGTGTCTCTTGTCTCCTTTTAATCCCCGCTCCCCTTCTAGGGTCTCCGTTGACTACCCGCGGGTCAGGACAAGTGGCGCCCAACGTGGGGCTCTAGCACAGGGGATCCAGTGATGGACGCTGTTCATGGAGCTAGCACGATAAAAGAGGATCGGTCCGACGTGGGAGCCTGCCACGTCTGACGCACCTCAGTAAGTGAACAGCGAAACAATGGGACAAGATATGAGCAAACATGAGATGTTTGTTGAAGGTTTAGAAAAAGCTTTAAAGGCACGAGGAATAAAGGTTAAATATAAACAATTGTATGAATTTTTTTATTATATAAATGAAGTTTGTCCTTGGTTTCCTATTGAAGGAACACTTAATTCACAGAAATGGAAAATAGTTGGTGATGCACTTAAGGCTTATTATACAACTTTAGGGCCTGCAAAGGTTCCGATAACTGCTTTTTCATATTGGAATTTAATTGATGAAATTTTATCTCAAAGGGATTTTGATGTTACAATTGCTAATGTGGTTGAAAAAGGCAAAACTATTTTACAAGAAAATATTCAAAATGAGGCTTTAGGGGCTGGAAGTACAGCTCAGTGGGGTAAGTGCTTGCCGCTAAGCACTTAAGGCCCTGAGTTCGATCCCCGGTCCCGGGAAAAAAAAAAAAAAGAAGAAATGAGGCTTTAGAACAACCAGCAATTCAGAATACACCTTTGTTCTGACATTGGAACTGCTTATCAGCAAGGTCTTGCTGTAGCTGCTGCTCTGCAAGGGTATATAGTCTGGCAACTCTTATCATAATAAAAACAAATGCTTCACTTGTGGAGAAACTGGTCATTTTGCCAAAAACTTTAAAGGTTCTATTGACAACTCTAAAACAAAGACACTAGGAATCTGTTCTAGATGCAGGAAAGGAACACACTGGTCTAAGAGTGTAAATCAAAAAGAGATATTGAAGGCAGAAAATTAACTCCAATGAAGTGAAACGGGAATCGGGGCCAGCCCCAGGCCCCCATACCCAAACCCAGACAAATTTATGGGGTGCTCAATTTTGTTCCACAAACCAACAATTCATCACAAAATAACAACAATCCATTTCAGATCTCTGCAGAGCCACAATAGGAAGCGCAGGTTTGCACCTCAGTTCCACCACCCACGCAGTATTAACACCTGAAATGGGGGTTCAAGCTCTCCCTACAGGAATTTTTGGACCTCTACCAGAGGGTACTCTTGGTCTCATAATAGGTCGTAGTAGCTCTACTGTTAGAGGACTACAAGTGTTCCCAGGAATTATAGACAATGACTATACAGGTGAAATTAAGGTTATGACATCTTCTCCTAAATTTATTAATACTATACAAACAGGACAGAGGTTTGCACAATTGTTACTTCTGTCTCTAATTCAGACACCTAATAAAATTGTCTCACAACAGAGAGGTAATAAAGGATTTGGCTCGTCAGATGTATATTGGGCAAAAGTTATTTCTGCACATAAACCTCTCATGACTTTATGGTTAGATGGTAAAGAATTCTCTGGATTAATTGATACAGGTGCCGATGTTACTATTATTAAGAAAGAGGTTTGGCCCAAGGCTTGGCCTTTAGACATCACTATGACTCACCTACAGGGCATAGGACAAAGTCAAAACCCAGAAAAAAGTTCAAAATTATTAACTTGGAAAGATTTGGAAGGAAATAAAGGCACTATACAACCTTATGTTATAGCTGGTTTACCAGTAAATTTATGGGGAAGAGATTTATTATCTCAACTTGGTATGATTATGGGGAGCCCTAATGATGTAGTCACTGCTCAAATGTTAAGAAGTGGATTTGTACCAGGTCAAGGCCTAGGTAAAGATAATACTGGAATAACAACACCTATAGAAGCTACTCTAAAATTGGACAGAGCAGGTTTGGGCCATTTTCCATAGGGGCCATTGATACTCCTGTGACTCATGCAGAAAAAATTACATGGTTATCTGAGGAGCCTGTTTGGGTCGATCAATGGCCTCTATCTTCTATAAAATTAATGGCTGCACAACAGCTGGTACAGGAGCAGCTTGAAGCTGGCCATATAATTCCTAGCAACTCGCCTTGGAATACTCCTATTTTCGTCATAAAAAAGAAATCAGGTAAATGGCGATTGTTACAATATCTCAGAGCAATGAATAAAACCATGATGTTAATGGGTGCTTTGCAACCAGGTCTTCCATCACCTGTTGCTATACCTTTAAGTTATTTTAAGGTCATTATAGACTTAAAGGATTGTTTTTCCACTATACCTTTACATCCTGATGATCAAAAACGATTTGCCTTCAGCTTTCCTGCTACTAATTTTAATGCACCCATGAAAAGATTCCAATGATGTGTTCTTCCACAAGGCATGGCAAATAGTCCTACTCTGTGTCAATCCTTTGTTGCCCTAGCTTTGCAACCAATAAGAGATCGCTGGCCAGATATATATATCATTCATTACATGGATGATATCTTAGTGGCTGGTCAAAATGGTGGTAAAGTACTTCAATGTTATAAAGAATTACAGTCTGCTCTATCTGATAAAGGACTACAAATTGCACCTGCTAAGGTTCAACTTACTGATCCATATACATATTTAGGTTTTCAAATGAGAGGATCACCGGTTTTTTCACAAAAATTGGAATTAAGATTAGGTAAACTTAAAACTTTAAATGATTTTCAAAAACTTCTTGGGGATATTAATTGGCTTATACCTTATTTAAAGCTCACTAAAAGTTAATTAAAG
Source organism: Dinomys branickii (assembly GCA_004027595.1). Taxonomy (NCBI): domain Eukaryota; kingdom Metazoa; phylum Chordata; class Mammalia; order Rodentia; family Dinomyidae; genus Dinomys; species Dinomys branickii. The sequence goes on along the minus strand of PVLD010023513.1, from coordinate 20,611 downwards.
CCTCTCTATGACATTTTACATGGAGATGCCAACCCTACATCTCCTCGTGCACTCACACCTGAGGGTAGACAAGCTATACATACAGTAGAACAAGCCATTTTATCTCATCAGTTACATTTATGGATTATGATAAACCTTTACAATATATTATATGCAATACAGCATTATCTCCAACTGCTATTTTTTGGCAAACAGCACCTTTAATGTGGATTCATTTACCTGTTACACCTAAAAAGGTCATTGAGCCATATTATCAAGCAGTATCTGATCTCATAATTTTGGGCAGGGAACAAGGTAGATGTTATTTTGGTAAAAAACCAGATGTCATTATACAACCTTATACTAATGATCAAATCAATTGGCTTATGCAAACTACTGAATTTTGGCCTATTGCTTTAGCCTCTTATATGGGTCTCTTAGATAATCATTATCCTCCAAACAAGCTCATTGATTTTGCTAATAGACATAAATTTGTTTTTCCTAAAGTTACTATGCTTCATCCATTAAAAGATGCATTGTTAATATTTACTGATGGTTCTTCTACAGGCATAGCTGCCTATGTTTGCCAAAATCTAGATCAAATGGTACAATTTCAAACAAATAGTACCTCTGCTCAATTGACGGAATTACATGCTGTCATTGATGTTTTTTCTGATTTTCCTAATCAGTCATTTAATATTTATACAGATAGTGCTTACATCGCACATTCTGTTCCCCTACTTGAGACTGCTGGTCAAATAAAAAATGTTTCCAATGCTGGAAAACTATTTTGACGGTTACAAATGCTTATTATTAAGAGAACTTATCCTTTTTTCATTGGACATTTACGTGCTCATTCTGGATTGCCAGGACCTTTAGTCAAAGGCAATCATAAAGCTGATTTAGCTACTCGCCTAAATACAGTTTCTCTATTGGCTGTTGTCACTTCTACTGATGATACTGATAAAGTTATCTTAGCACAAAATACACATCAATTACATCATCTTAATGCACAAACACTCAGACTGATGCATAATATTACTAGAGAACAAGCTAGGCAAATTGTTAAAAATTGTCCTTCTTGTGCCATACACCTTCCAACTCCTCATTTTGGAGTTAACCCTAGAGGTCTAATTCCTAATGCATTATGGCAAATGGATGTTACTCACATTCCTGAATTTGGTACACTGAAATATGTTCATGTGATTATAGATACTTTTAGTGGTTTTATTTTTGCTTCTCTTCAATCTGGTGAAGCTACTAGACATGTGGTTAGTCATATGCTTAATGCTCTATCTGTCTTGGGATGTCCACAATGGTTAAAGACCGATAATGGTCCAGGTTATTCTAGTTCTACCTTTTCTAAATTCTGCAAACATCTTCATATTCAACATATTACAGGTATACCTTATAATCCTCAAGGTCAAGGAATAGTAGAAAGAGCACATCTTTCTGTAAAACTTACTGTAAATAAAATAAAAACGGGGGAATGGTATCCCACAAGGGGGTCACCAAGAAATATTCTTTCTCATGCTCTATTTATTCTCAATTTTTTAAATTTGGATGTCAATGGACAATCAGCAGCTTCTCGTTTCTGGCATACAGAAACACAAAAACAGTTTGCTTCTATACTATGGAAAGGCCCTATAACTAATTGTGGCATGGTCCAGATCCGGTCCTCATCTGGGGTTGAGGATCAGTATGTATATACTCTAAAGAAATGAAATCTGCAAGATGGTTACCAGAATGATTGGTAAAACAAATAGATTATAAACAACAAACACAAGACAAATTTAATGATGGTTCTGAGGACGAAGAATTGTCCTAAAGATATTATTAATACTTGGGATTATTGTATATGTACTGTTGATGTAAAATTGCAAATTCGCTTTTCCTATTCATATTCATAAAAACAAGTATAAGACCTACTATTAAAAATTGTTATTGAGAGTCTTGTTTGTGTCCTTAAGAACTAAGAAAACCCAAGAGTTAAGATTCTGTTCAGCCAGAGAGCTCCTGGCAGATACAGAATGTTCCCGAGAATAGGCAGTCTGGCCAACTGCCCATTCTCGCCTAATGGCCTTTAATAAATGTCTTGGGTATCAGGTTGGCAAGGACATAAACAATAAAATAATAAATTAGTATAAATAATTTATAAAATTGTTCTAAGATTCAAACTCAAAGTTGATACAAACAAAATTATATAATTGATCATATAATAAAAAGTTGAAATATTCCTTTACACCAAGCACTACAAACAGTTCTTTCAGATAATGGATTCCAAAACTTGGATTCTGACATTGGGAATTTTTATCATCCTGTGGCAACTTTCTGATAGTGGTCTTGAATCTCCCTCGTGGAAGGCAAGAATTATGACAGCCAGACAAGGTACATTAACTAAACAAGGCATGTATGGTGCCCCATGTGACTGTGAGGGAGGTACTATTACAACCAAGCCTGAACAATATACCAGTTACACAGATTGCGGTAATAAAATATCTTACTTAATATACATGAGAACCATAAAAGAAGTTTACATACAAAGCTATAAGTGTTATTATAAGCCTCCAGTGATATCCAATGGCCAACCAGGACTATGTCCTACAGAATGCATTACTTATTATACCACAATGCATTCTTCTTGTTATGAATCAGTGCAAGAATGTACAGGAATATATAATAATGTATATTTTACAGCCATATTGCAGCACACTGCTACTGGTGCCTTTGGAGATGATTGGTCTAATATTCCATGGACTTTAAAAAGCCATAAATATATTCAGGCTTCATGCCGTGGCACCCCAGGTAAACCAGTGTGCTGGAATAAAACTGCCCCGTTACATATTTCTGATGGTGGTGGACCACAAGACAAAATTAGAGAAATTAATGTACAAAGACAAAGGGAGAATGTTATAAAACAGATATCTTTAAAATCTTTAAAAACCAATCATCACACTCTGACATTTTCTAAATTACAAGAAATTGATTTAAACATTCAAACCTCGGATATTTTAACGGCTACTCTGATGGCTCTTAATGTGTCTAATCCTAATTTGGCTAAAGAATGTTGGCTGTGCATGACTCAAGGGACGCTCATGCCTCTTGCCATTCCATAAAATTTCACTCTAAATAATGTTATAAACCCTACACATCCTAATTGCACCTTAGGTTTACCTTTTAAAGTTCAACCTGTAGCTGTTAAATTTATCTCCTGTATACAAGGAAGTTTTCGGAGCAACAAATATGCAATCGATGTTGGATTCGTTACTTTTGCTGATTGTATTCAAACAATTACTTATAGTTCTTCTATTTGCCTTTCAAGAGGACAAGTATTCATTTGTGGAGAAAACCTAGCTTTTACCTTTTTACCTGATAACTAGACAGGATTATGTGCTATAGCTGCCTTATTACCAGATATAGAAATCGTACCTGGGGATGAACCTACTCCCATTCCCAGCTTTGATTATGCTGTAGGTCATCTTAAAAGAGCTAAAAGGGTAGTTCAATTTATTCCTTTATTAGTAGGATTAAGAATTTCGGGAGCTCTAGTCAGAGGTTCAGCATGGGTAGGAGTTGCTGTACATTCTTATAACAAACTCTCTAATCAAATAGTTGATGAGGTCCAAGCCTTGTCTAGCACTATTCAGGATATTCAAGATCAGATAGATTCCTTAGCGGAGGTAGTCCTCCAAAATAGAAGAGGATTAATCTTTTAACTGCAGAACAGGGAGGGATTTGTTTGGCTTTACAGGAACGCTGTTGCTTCTATGTAAACAAGTCTGGCATCATTCGAGACAAGATAAAAAGGCTCCAAGAAGATCTGGTAAAAAGACGAAGAGAGTTATTCGAAAATCCACTCTGGAGCATATGGAACGGAATCCTACCCTATCTTCTCCCCCATTGGGACCTCTAATTGTGTTCTTAGTGCTTCTTTTATTCGGACCTTGTATTCTTAACAAATCGGTGGCTTTTATTAAACAACAAGTGATCAACGTAATGGATGCTATAGAGATGCGACGGATTCAAGTCCATTATCACAGGCTTGACATGGCCGATAGAGACCTCAAGAAGGCAAATCGTAACAATGCCCAGTAACATCGATGGGCTGTTTCAGCTTTCTCACCTTGGTGCGCTGGACTGGTTAGCCAGAGATGGGCAACTGGAAGCTCACGTGTATTATCAACTACTGCCTAAGACAGGAACAAGGCCTTTTGCTGCCTTGCTTTCCAGTGACGGGTAAGGTATAGTTTGGTTCCACGTGAAAGCATCCTGACCTAAGATAGGCACAGTCCCCTCAAGGAGATTTGGTCTTTTAATAAATAAAATAAAAAAGGGGGACCTGTGGGACACCGCTGAGAGACCTGCGGTCGGCATCCATTTTGTAAACTACCAGCCATCTTGAGAGTTAAGTTCCAGTCTCCATATATGGTCAGTTTCCTGTGGTTTCCATATATGGTCAATGTCCTGTTAATTACGTAATATCGCCTGATGCTCTGACCACCCTCGCGTGATATCTGGACTTCCCTCTGTTGCCTAGTTACCCGCCGACGTCAATCCCCACTCCCGCATGTATATAAGCCCAAGCTTTCCGCTCAATAAAGGAGACTTGATCAGACTCCTGTCTTGTCTCCATTTCTTGTGTCTCTTGTCTCCTTTTAATCCCCGCCCCCCCTCTAGGGTCTCTGTTGACTACCCGTGGGTCGGGACAAGTAATGATAACAATTAATGTCATTCATGTATTTGGTAAAGAACCTGCTCAATCTTTCTACTTTTATTAGACTGTTTGCCTCCAAAACATTGAGTTTTGAGAGCTCCTTATATCTGACAGCTATAAATCCTTTGTTGGACAGGAGATACTGCAAATATTTTCTCCTAAACTATAGTTTGCTTTTATATTTTAATTGAGCTTTTCATTATTAATGCTTTCCTATTTGGCTAATTTATTATTATTATGACTTCAGACATCTTTGCCTATCTCAATATCTTAAGATTTCTTATTTTCTTCTGAAAGATTTAAAGTTAAATTTTGTATTCAATGTGCTATAAAATTTGAGGTTCATTTCCTTCCCATATAAGTATTTAGTTGCTTAGCTGTAATCTCTGAAAAGATTCTCCTTTTTTTTTTTTTTTTTTTTTATGTACCAGGGACCGAACTCACGACCTCGTGCTGGCCAGGCAGGCACTGTACCACTGAGTGCTATCCTTGGGCCCGAAAAGATTATCTTTCATCTGTTAAGTTACCATGATGACTTTTGAAAATCAATTAAATATATTTCTAGGTCTATCTCAGGGCTCTCTGTTGTGTTTAACTGTTCTCTAAGCCTATCTTGTGCCTTTCTTGATTACTGTGACTTTATATTAAGTTTTAATATGAGGAAATGTAAGTCCTCAGCATTGTAATTTCTTCCCTAGAACATTATTATGGTAATTCCAAGCCCTTTAGATGTCTATACAAATTTACAATCAGCTTGTCAAATTCTATATAAAATTCTAATGGAATTTAGATTCAGGATGGCAATCAGGATGGCACTGAATCTATGACAATTTATAGAAAACTGTCATCAAAACAATATTGTGCTCCCAACAAATCAACATGCTCTATCTCATATGTACTTATTTCTCTCCAGACTGCTCTGGAATTTTTAATGCACATACTCTGCTAAATTTATGTCCCAGTGTTTCATGTTTTTTGGATAATAATCACTAATTACTTGGTAGAATATAAGAATTTGACGATTTTACAGATTGAGTTTGTATGATGAGATCTAGCCAAAATTTAGTCATTTGTTCTAATGGTTATTTTTGTAAAATCCATGTACATGGTAATATGTACAAAATAAAATTATATCTGACTAAAAAAGCAATTTCCTTTTTCCTTTCAAATCTTTGTACTTTTTTTTCTTACAGTATAGGTTAGTCAGTGCCAAGGGAGAGGGTCAGAATTGATTACAAAAGATGAAAGAACTTCCTGGAGTTATAGTGACTGTTCTGTATCGTGAATATGACATACATTATATGACCACATACATTTGTCAAAATTCATAGAACTATATACTTGAAAAAGGAAATTTGTTGTATGTAAATTATACTTGAAAAACTATCAAAAGAACATCTAACTTAAGACACCCAACTACTCTATCACAGGACTTTTCTTTCAGAGTTCTTATCCATCTCGCTCCCTGCTTCTATAAAATAAAAGTATACCTTAGTAAATAATCATATTAAGTGAAGTTCATGTTATTTGCCGTAAACCATGCCTGATGAAATTTTTGACAACAGAAACTTTGGTAGAAAATCCCGGAACACACGTTTGCACTAATCTCACATGGGGACTCCGGACTGCAAACAACGGCACCCAGAAGACACCAGCACTCAGGCCCCTTCACCTGTGTATCTGGATTTGAAGGACTCGATATAGCGAGCAGCATCTTCCACTTTAATGCCCATCTGTTCTCCTAAAGACTTGGCTCCCATTCCATACACGATTCCATAGCAAATCTGAAGGGGAGTCAGGAAGGGAAATTAAGTCAGAACTATTATGTAATGTGAATATAACCAGCTCATGCAGATTGAAATTTTGGTAAACTTCTCATTTCATAGTTAGTCAAAGACATGATTAGATCTGCTTTGGCGCTTTTTTGTTTGGTTTGTTTTGTTGTGTGGCTTTTGGAGACGGTCTTGCTATGTAGTTCAGCCTGGCCTTGGAGTCACTATGTAGCCCAGGCTGGCCTGGATCTTAAGAGAGAAGGGAATGAAACAGGAGAAAATATGAGTGAATCTGAGTGTGCATGTGTGTGTTAATAAAACAGACACCATCTAAAAGGAAAGATATATTTCCATTTGCAATCTACCCATCCATCACTGGAGCAGCTTCCTACTCCTCAGAGTACCCCTCAAACGTCTGCTTAGGGAAGCACCTGAGGCTGGAAAGCAAGTATCATAAACATCCCTCTACTTACCTATGGGCCAGACTAGAGGACTAAATTGTTCATTAATGTAGAGACCACTGCCCTGAAAATAAGTATCTTTGAATTGCAGCCCCTGACATCCCACAAATGCAGAATTTATCTGGGTTAAAAACAAACAAAATCCTGAGGAAATTTTGGGAGCAGTAGAGGGAAAAGATCAAGTTAAGCCACTAAAGAGCTTCAGTAACTATTGCCTAGGTTCGAGCGTAGCGTCACCTCTCACAGACGCCCACTCTTTCTCTAGTCACCTCGCCCCTCTGTGTCTTTATGTCTCCTACCTAATGAAGACAGTAGTACCTACGGCATGGAATTAAGACTGGAAGAATTACTGCACGTAAATGCTTAGAAAACTGTCTGGCATGAAGTAAGCTCTATGTAAATATTAAACAAAACACAAAAAGACAACATGCATTAAAGTACCAGAATTCCAAACATTTTTAATGTGATAAGCTAATCAGGAGGTTCCCTATTACCACACCTTTCTTCCTTTTTAAAAATGTTTTTAGGTTGCTTTTGTGTTTTTTTAAATGCTTTATCAGCTCTGTGCGGTGCACACTTATAATTCCAGCAACTGGGAGGCCGAGGCAGGACAATAATGGCATGTTCAAAGCCAGCCTGAAACTACATAATGAGACAGTGGCTCAAAAAAACAAACAAAAAAAGCTTTATTTTGTTATGATTCCTAATACTTGTTTGTTTTTAGCCCATAAAACTAACTGGTATCTAAGGTCTCAGCAACCCCTAAAAATGAGGTGGTCCAGTGCTTTGTGAGGTAGGAAAAAAGTGTTAATAGTATATACACAGTTAATAGCATATACACAGATCGGGAAAGCGCTTGCAACACAGAGGCAGCCCCTACCCGTGAATGCTGTGTAGCGGGTCAGACTGCATAAGTTACAACCTTTTGAATTTCTCCTGATTCCACACTTATAGTTGTATGACCTTGATCAAATTACTTTCTTGCCTCAGTTTCCAATCCTCTATAGAATGGAAACAGACGTTACAGCTACCTCAAAAGCTAATTATGAGACATGGGAATATTATCTATGTTGTCTAGGGTTTAATCCTTGCTAAGTGCAGGACCCCAGAGTGGATTAAACTGACAAACTGAACTAAAAAAACAAATGTTGGTGCTAGACAAAAAATGATAAGAGGAAGCCAGCTGGGCACAACAGGAAGTAATGTGAACAGCACAGGTGCTCAGAGGTGGGGTGCCGAGGCCCTGCCTGAGCCAATCACCCTGCAGGTGGTCCCACAGGCACGATAAGGAAGCCCGGTGCTGATCAAGGCTAGGAAACCTTTGACCTCCTTTGGGCCTAAATGTCACCCAGGAGTAAGAACCCAAATGGATCCATTTCAAAGGTACAGGGGCAACGCAAAGTTTCACTGGTCCCAAAGGGCTAAACAGCTACCAACTACAAAGTATGATTTAAGCTCAGCAGTATTAATTCAGCAACAAATGCTTAGAGACAATCTTCTACACATGGTATTTGATTGCTTGATGTTGTGGGGAAATACAAAAATGAAAATATGGAGCTTTATATCAGGATATTTTCTGACTAGAAAAGGATTTAAAATACACATATACACATACCCATAAATAAATACCATGACCACTACAACAATCTCTACCACTTCTACACAAGCATCTACCGAGAAAAGGCATTGTGACAGCCTTATTATGGTCTGGAATACACAAGTCTTTCTTAACATGAATACACAAGGCCTCTGTCTAGTTCTGTCTATGGCCACTAGAGAAGACAGAATAATTAACACCCTGAGTCAGGCTCTGATGAATGTGGCTGGAAACATCCAAGACAGAAAATGTTCCTCAACTACTAATAATTGAGACAATCAAAAAAATTTTGAACCATTAGATTGCTGTGATTTCTATTAAGCTTGTCCACCAGGGTTACCTGCTTTGTTTGTTGCCTCAGATCATCCTCAACAGAGTCCAGCTCAAGCATCTTCCACTCTGCGGCAATACTCTTGAAAACATCAGCTCCAGCATTTAATGCTTGAATGAGACGATGATCACGGGATAAATGAGCCAAGACCCTGAGTTCAAGCTGAGAGTAATCAGCAGCCAGTATTAAACCACCTGAAACAGATCAGCTAGTATAAAACTCTGCATAATATAATCCAACTTCTATGTAATTGAGCAGTTTTACAAAAATTTAGTTCTCATTTAGAATTTGTATTTTTAGTGGTTATTTTTTTTTTGAGACAGGGTCTTACTGTCTATTCCAGGCTGGCCTGAAACTCACTATGTAGCCCAGGCTGGTCTTGAACTCACAGAAATCCTCTTACCTCAGCTTTCTGAGTGCTGAGATTATAGGTGTGTGCCACATGCCCAGCTTAATTTAGAACTCTGAGGTCTAGAGTTCAAAAGTTAAACCCTTGTGTCTAACACAATGCAGTTCAGTTCTGTGTATTATTTTTTTCCTGTTTAGACTTTGGGTTTATGTAACACATATGAAGCCCTGACAGGTATCCACTAACCAGAGTGGAGTACTTTCCTTGGTGCTCTGCAGCACCAGGCAAAGATACAAAACAGCCCTTTGATGCCTCCTCTATGTGGCACTGGGCCCTTATGAATGAGGGACTTATATTTCCTTTTCATTCTACAGAAATTCTGTACACAATAGGCCTTGAGAGATGGTTGTTGAATGAATAAAGAAGTTGGTGTCTAACGAGTGAATGTATTAAGTGTGCTGCAGAGAAATGTGCTTTGCTTTGACAATAGCAAAGACATTCATGAAATAAGCCATCAGTAGGCGAGAAAGTTACTGGGAGAAGTGAGATAGTTTATAAGTAGGAAATAATTAAATTAGCATGGGAAAAAAATGACAAAAACAAAAGCAAAATTAAGGATAAAGTAGGAAAAATATTTTTAACTTACATCAACAAAGGACTCATTGCTGTATTATAAGGAGACTTGCTACAAATCAAAACCAGTCAAACTATAAGAAGTTTATAGAAATAAAACAAAAGATCCTCAAATACATTAAAGAATGGTCAGTTTCAATCAGATTAAAAGAAAGGGAAACTAAATCTACAGCAAGAAACAAATTTTATTCACTTAAATTGAAACAATCCAGAAGTCTGGGCAATGCACTCTGGCAAGGCTGTGAGGAAGGAAAGATGTCCCTGGAAAGCACAGCAATAACCCCCTCATCAGACGGACATACACACAGTGAGCAGAGGGAACGCATGAAAACCAAAGCATCAGGTAACAATTTTAAAACTGAAAATACATTATCTGTAATGTAAAATTCACTGGAAAGCTGTGGCAGCGATTATATCCCATAGAACAAAAGATCACAGAACATCGAAATATTTGATAAGAACTATCCATTAAAGCACAGAGCAGAAAGGCAGGGTAGGGTCAAAAAGAAAAGAAACAGGGCTCAGCAGCCTCGGGACGCAGCCGAGCAGGGTTACGGGATCACACTTGGAGTGAGGGGAGACGGATGGGTGAGGACAGGGTTAAGTAAGCGCCAACAGCTGCAATGTTTCAAAGGTAGTGAGAATTTTGAGGGCACCTATCTTTTAAAAATTTCAAAACTAAGCAAACCCAGAAAATCAACAAGTTCCAAAAAGCCAAGTAGCAAGCACAATTCTTAGAGTCATAGCCAAATCAAACTGAATAACAGGGAAAAAACTGAAAACACCCAAGGAGAAAGACACAGTGCTCTTGGAAGAATTACAAGAAAAATGAGGGTATACTTCTCATCAAAATAATGGAAATTCTTATTTAAAGTGCTGAAAGAGAAGAATTGTAAACCTGAAAATCTCAAGTAAAAATATCCTCAACAATGAGGATGAGACTTCCGGAAGGATGGCAGCTGGATAAGCAGCAGAGAAGGACCCTCTTGGAGGATCGCCACCCAGACACGGGATTATAGCAACATGAGAAGGACAGGAAGGAGAGAAGCGGGTCCCTGGTCCCAGCAAGGATTTGAAATGCAGTTCAGGCCATCAGAAAGCGCAAACCAGACCCCTCCTGGAGAAGCAGCTTGGGCGGCTGCCATGGCACTGTCAGATCCACAGGCTGGGCCATGGCACCTCCCACTTCTGACTGGAGCCCATGCTGTGCTCACTGCTCCTGCTGGGAACTGGAGCCCCACAGCATGGAGACGAGCTTGGACAGCCACCAGCCATGCAAGTGCCACCACAGGCCCCATGGTGCCACCGCCGCTCCAGGATCTCTCTCCCTTGGCCACTGCCTCTGGTGCCAGCCCCTTGAGGTTCCCAGCACATGACCCGGAAGAGGAAAAGACAGGTCAATGACGAGCTGGAGGGCTGAGGCTTGCTACTAATATGAGCATCGAGAGGGACTTTATACCACTAGCAAATATGAACCTTGTATCAACCCATAAAGACAAGATACATGAAAAGCAGTAGTCCTGGAGATCGAGAGATGACAACATACTCTACACAGAAGACCCAAGAAACTCCTCCAATTGTCTCCTAAAACTAACTAAACTTAGTACATACCCTGGGCTACCTCACTGAGCATGGGTGGGGGAGACTTCATGCCACTTGTGCCCAGCATCAAAGGATTTGAAATGAGAATTGAAACCCTCACAAGAGCAAATAAGACTCCTTTCTGAGAAACAGCTCAGGTGACTGCCATGGCACAGTTAGAGGAGGAAGAGGAGGAGAGAGAGGGGGTCACACTCCACACACACCCTCGGCCCACTCTCTCATTCCTATGCCCACAGCTTCAGCTCATGGAAGCCTCCTGACTCAGCAAGAGGAGCGTGAAATTCCGAGAACTGGACCCAAACCATAGCGGAGAAAGCCCAGCCCAGATGGCGACCAGGTAAGCAGCAGAGAAGGACCCTCCTGGATGATAGCCACCCAGACACTTGGATTATAGCAACATGAGAATGACGAGAGGGACAGAGGTGGGCTCCCTGGTACCAGGAAGGATTAGAAATGAGAATCGAGGTGGGGGGGCTCCCTGCAGGCTTCACGAAATCCCTGAGGACCTGGACCAGGCCCCCAGGAGCACCTCGTCTGGGCAGAGCCCACAGGCCGCAGGGGTGACCCCCGGGAGCACCTCACTGGGGTGGAGCCCCGCAGTTCCAGGGGGTTGACGCCCCGGGCTTGACCAGGCCCCACAAGGACCTCGCTGGGGCAGAGCCTGGTGGACTGCAGAGCGACCCCGTGGGCTGAACCAGACCAAGGGCCTCGAGGGCTTATCAACTGGGTGCTGACCATAGTGTATTTGGTTCCCTGCCTATGTACTGTCTTTGAGGATAGGTGCTTTTCCACCTAGGGCCATGGTAATTTGAGTTCCCCTATATTTGTTACAGCATAATTTGAAGCAGCCTTGTGCCTTCCCAATGTGAGAGCCTGAGGGAGTAAATAAATCAAAAAGTACAATTATTATCAGAGGGAAGACGACTGATTGGGTGGGAGAACAATGGAGATGGGGGTGGAGAAAACTGTTTGATTAATCGAACGTGCCATCATTTGTACAACTGAGTACAATAGTGAAGACGTCATTTTGTAACACAGCATCCATTTTTAATTCCCCAATATCTGCTCTATAATTCTAGGTTTCCTTTACTGTTTTTGCCTTATTCTGGTTTATAATTGAGTAACAAATGTGAAGATAACATCATGTAATACCACAGCCATTGTTAATCCCCCGCTATCTTCTCTATAATTGTGTATTTCCTTGTTTTGTGTTATTAAGGTTTATATTCTTTTATCTTTAAAATTAAAAAAAAAAACAGTGAGGATGAAATAGCAAAATTTTCAGATATGGCAATGCTGGAAGACACTTTTGTCAGTAGAACTACACAACAAGTCACTTTAAAGGACGTCTACTGGATGAAGATCAGGGGTAACAGGTGGAGACTTGAATCTTCCTCCAGAACATGAAGAGCACCAGAAGTGGTGAATGGTGGCTGGATAGAAACGATCCTTTACAGTCTTTTAATTTCTTTGAAAATATATCAGAGAATGTTTAAAGACAAAATAGTAACTATTTTGAAGAGAATAGTCATGGAAGTTAAATCTATTACTTAAAAAAGAGAAATGAAAATGAAACCTGTGTATTATAGATGAAATTATTTAAAGATGCACTGTGGCAGGTGCCTATTGTAAATCCTAAACTATCTAACATGTAGTTAGTCAGTAGTGAAAGTAAAACAAATAATAAAAAGTAAAACAAAATAAATAAAAATGGTCAGTTAACATTCCAAAACACATTTATTCTGAAGATTAAACGGTCTGAGGCAGCCAAGTACTTGGAGATTCATCTAACACAACAGGTGCGCAGCTCTGTTCAGGAGATGGGGATCACAGGAAATCCCTGCACTACCACCTGAGCAAACCAACAACTAGGCAAAACTCAGAAATGCTGTAGTGATATCTAGAGGGAGAAGGAACAGAAGCTGAGGCTGGGAGGTAACAGGAGACGTGGAGGGAATGAACCACGAGCCCTCGAGCTGAGCAGCTGGGCACAGGTCCAGTTTTCTAAGGTTCGGTGTCATCTTCCTAACACAAGAGGCTCCCAACAGGGATCGCTGAGGCCGAGAGGGCCCTTCTGGGAGGCAAGAAGATTTCTCAGAGTGACCTCAGCCTCTGAGGGGAAGGGAAGGTGGAAAGTGTTCTGGCAAAGTGAGGTCCACAGACAGACTGCACAGGCAGCCAGGAAAGGGCCAAACCAAAGGCGTCAGGAAGATTCAGCCAGGACACATGGAGGCTCAGTAAACAAAGGCCAAGCCGGGCACGGTGGCACATGTCTATGATCCCAGTGCTTGAGAGGCTGAAGCAGGAGGATCACTGTGAGTTCAAGGCCAGCATGGGCTACAAAGTGAATTCAAAGCCAGCCTGAAATGTGTAGCGAAACCCTGTCTCAAAAAGACACAACAACAATAATAACAAAGTCCTCACTACATTGGCAGGATTTTCTTGCCCAGAAGTAAGCCACTCACCTCTCTAAAGAATGTCTGTTGTGTTTAAATTTACAGTTAATGCAGCTTGCAAGAACAGGCTGGCTACATACGCCAAGCTCCTAAAGGCTCATCGCTACATCAGACTTGCCAGACTATCACTCCATAGGTTAATCGCAACTTGTCTAAAACACAGTCATTGTTGGATACAAAGCCATAAATAAAGAAACCTCTTGGGCGACCCCTCCCAAGTTAATTTGCCTGGGGGCTTTTACTTCCACTTTACAATAAATGTTGCTGTTGGTTTTTGCTCTACAATAAAGACTTTTCTGAGTTCTCTTTTGACTGTCTACCTTGCAATTCTTTCTGTGTTAAGACAGGAAACCAGCAGCCAGAGAGTAACAGAAATACCGCAGCAACAGCAATGAAGAGCACTGCTCAGTGTGGGAACGGGGCTTCCCCTGCAGGTGGAGGGAAGAAAACCTGAGGCAATGGCCACATCCACCCAGGGAGTCCACGGGCACCTGCCCTAATCACTAGCTTGAGCCTAGGAAAACGGTGACTGTAACAGAGGAAGACTGGACTCGTGGGATGAGGGGAAATGCCCAGCACCTGGCTCTCAGGAGACTGGAACTTAAGGCTGGGAAAGTCTCAGTGGGTGACCAGACTGTCTGAAGTCCAACCAGCAGTGAGCACCACCAGGTAGGTGCAGAGAAATGCCCCAACAGGAAAGGGCAGGCACAGGGGTGCTTTGAATATGGTGGCGGGAAGAGTTCCCAGTGTGAGACTTCGCAGTGGAAGGGGTCTCAGTGTGGACACACTGCTGTAGGAATGAGCGGAACATGGGACACCCATGGCTTCTAATCCCACACTGAGACATTCAGTGTTGGTCTACAATCCGTTTCTGTCCAAGGCGAACAGGTCCCAAGAATGAGGTACCTGCAGATGAATAAGAAAGTGAGAGGAAAAAGCAATACGAGAGACAAACTTCTGGGATCGGGGGGAAGGGGGGGGTCACAGCCTCTTGGACTGCAGGGCCGAATACCAATCTCAGTCACCTTTTATTGAGAAAGCACCAAGGGTGTAGCTAGTACAAATGGGTGGATACCAAATGTTTTAGCAAGGATAATTGCAAGGATTATCCTTCTCCACATATAATCCAACACACGCCTATAATCCCAGTACTCAAGGGGCTGAGAAAGGAGGATTGTAAATTCAAGGCTAATCTGGGCTATAAAGTGAAGCCTTATCTTAAGAAACTCTAATAAATAACAAATTGTTGTGTCTTCGGTGTATTCTAATCAAAGAATGTCCTCCACAATTCGGAACAAGTGCAGGTGCACATGAACGCCCACCAGGCCTGCTCCCGACAGCACAGTGGGTGACTTAAGTGTTGGCCACAGTCCAGACCTGCCTATGGGCTGTGAAGTGAGAGGCCTAACAGACAGCCCAGGCTTTGCCCCAGCACAGAGGAGGATGAGTGCTGGGTAGGGTCAGTCCTGCCAATGGCTGAGCTGCCATGGCGCTCATCTAGACATGGAGGGATGGAACTCAGCCTCCCGAGCCCCTAAACAGCTGTTCCCATGGAGACAGAGGCAGAGAAGGAGAACCCTAAACTAAAAAGAAAACCTATTTTTACATTCCTCTTTTATCAGGCAATAGCTAGTAGAAACATGAGGGAAATAATTATTTCCAATACCACTGCTGCAAAAAGGAGAAATATTATACCTGGATGGGTGGGGGGTGTATGTGTGTGTGTAAATACATGTGTGTTAGTTACTACAGTTACTGCTTTGCTTCTAAACCTGTTCAGTCATGTTCTCTCACAAGTGTTGTTTCACAGCTTGGTATTTCTACTAGCTCATTAACTGTACTCAATCTCCCTATATCTCCTTCCATTCTTTCTTGTCTGACTCTCCCTTCCACCCCCTTCTGTTCTTGTACATACACGTTACCATCAAAGCACTTTTTCTTTTTCCTAGCCTATCTTACACTGTTACTCTCCCTTTCTTTTCCTCTGCTACTGAAATAGTAGAGAACTTTTTAAACAAGTTTTTAAATTATATGCTGACACATGGATGGTTCTTTAGATGTTAAAATTACTGGTATTCTTTCCTTGCAAAACAGTGCTAGTGTTTGAATCTATACTCTGAATGGGCTGGGTGGATGTTTTCACACTGAAACATACCCCCAACCCAGGGTACATCACAGAGAGAAAGCTGCTCACTGAAAAGACTTCCACACAATACTGGTAGAAATATCCATTCAACTGATCTGTAAACTTCAACACAAAAACACAGAAGTTCTACGAAAACAAGGCAACAAAATGCATCCAAAAATTAGTAACTCCCCAGAAATGGATCCCACAGATACTGAAGTAGATAGAATTCCATACAAAGAATTTAAATAATGGATAGTTACAATGATCAATGAGCTCACAGGAGACACAAATGCATTCCTGAGTGAACTAAAGATGACAATCTAAGATACTAAAGACCATTTCAATACAGGAATAGATGTTCTCAAAAAAACACAAATTCTAGAAACGAAATCCTCAATTAGTCAAATAAAAAACTCAACTCAAAATTTCAGCAGTAGATAAGGCGAATCAGAAAAATATCAGGGCCTGAAGACAAAGTGGATGTACTAGAACATTGAGAAAATGAAGAAAAAATAAGAAATAATGAAAATACTAGCCAAGAGCTCTCCAGCAACTTTAAAAGAACAAATTTAAGACTCATTTGTCCTTGGCAGAATAAAGAGGCTAACAGCAAAGAAAACCAAGTCATGGAGATGAGAGCAAAAAAGCTCCCCTGTCTAAGGAAGGAAATGGACACTCAGGTATTGCAGGCATTTAGAACCCCAAGAACACAGGACCAGAAAAGAATCCCACAACATACCACAGTCAAACTGAAAAGAATCTAGAACAAAAAACACCAAAAGTGGTCAGCAAGAAACGTTAAATCACTAAGGCAAACTCATTAGAATAACATCAGACATTTTAACAGAAACTCTTAGAGCCAGGAAGGGTTGTAATGATGTATTTCAAGTCCTCAGAGAAAGTAACTGCCAACCTAGAATACTGTATCCCACAAGGCTGTCCTTCAAAATCAAAAGAGAACTAAGGACCTTCCAAGATTAAGTATAAACTAAAGAAATTCATGACCACAAAGCCAATATTACAGAAAGTACTTGAAGGAATGCTAAACAGAAGAAGAGGACATGTACAAGCACAAAACCAAAGGAAAAAGTAAATCTCATTGGGTGAGTAGATGAACAAAATGAAAATCAGAATGTTTCAAACACAGAAAAAGACCAAAATGACAGGAACTAGAACATACCTTTCAATAATAGCACTGAAAGTAAATGGTTTTAATTCTCAATTAAAAACACAACCTGGGAGACTGGATTCAAAAGAAAAACAAAAAAAGAAACAAAACAAGACCCAAGTATGTGCTGTCTGTAAGAAATATATCTCACTGGCAAGGACAGACAGAAAGTGAAAGAACAGAAACTAAAAGAGAGATACCCTAGTTCACAAATGCTTTTGTTTGCAATTTGGTTTACAAACCAAAATGTTTGGCAAATTTGTTTTTGTTTGCAAACTCTACATTGGGTGACAAACACAATCACAACCATCTTTCCCACACAAACACAATTGTGGCCATCTTCTCCAAAATCATAGAACAAATTAAGTTTGTGAATCAAAGTACTAAGTAACTCCATAGGTAACTCCAATAAGCTAGAGCCCAGAACCAAACAAAAGTAGCTATATTTATATCTCAAAAAGTAGAATTCAAAGTAAAATTAGTTAGAAGGAAAAAAGAAGGTCAATGTCAGTAAAGGGAACAATTAACCTGTAAGAAATAGCAATCATAAACATATACACACCAAACACCTGCCTATGCAATTTCATAAAACATTACTTGACATATAGACCCCAATACAATTATAGTGGGTGATATAAATGCCCATATTAAAACACAGGTGAATAAGACCTAAAAATGAACAAGAAAACATCAGCATTAAACTATACTATAGATCAAGTGCACTTAATAAACACGTACAGGGGGTTCCATCCAAAACCAGCAGAATACACTTTCTTGTCAGCAGTCCATACACCTTCTCAAAAAATAGATCATATTCTAGAACATAAAGCAAGGCTTAATAAATACAAAAAAAAACCTGAAAGAATCTCATCCATCCTGTCAGATCACAGTGGAGTAAAACTAGAAATCAACAATAAAACAAACCACAGAAATCACAAAAACACATAGATTGAATAGTATAGTTTTGAACCATGATATCATTGAAATATCTAAGGAAAAAATTTTAAATTCTTATATTCAAATGATTGCAAAACCACAATATATCAGAATCTGTAGGACACAATGAAACATTTCTAAAAGGGAAGTTTATTGCTATGAATGCCTATGTCAGAAAATTAAAGTGATCCCAAATAAATTATGTAATGATGCATCTCAAATCCTACAAAAACAATAACAACCAAATCTAGTAGAAGAAATAGTAAAGATCAGAGAGAAAGTTGACGAAACAGAGACTAAAAGAACAATACAAAGGATCAATCAAATACCTGGTACTTTTAAGAGATAAACAAGATTAATAAAACCTTAGCCAAACTTAATAAAAGAGAAAAAAAGTGAAACTACTACTGAAATTCAGAGGATTATTTGAAACTATTTTAAAAATTTATATTCTAATAAGTTGGAAAATCTAGAAGAAAAGGATAAATTCCTAGAAACAAATTACCCACCAAATAAGAACCAAGAAGAAAAAAAAAAAGTCTAACCAAATCAAGAACAATGAGGACGCTGGGGACCGAACCCAGAACGTCGTACATGCTGAATCCACTCGCCACCCGCAAACCTTCAACCCTCATCCAGGACACTCTGCATCCTAAAATGTGGCTCGATATCAAAGGACAGACCACTGCCTGGAGTTTTTGTTCTTGCTGAAGCGGATGTCTACTCCCATGTCCTGCTTGCTCAAAATCTGTCAAAGGGCTTTCTAAGCACTTTAACACACTGGATGAAGATAAATATGGAAAGCAAAAATTCCCCATCTGGTTTAAAAAAGAATATTCAACCAATTTAAATCGACCTTGGCGGATGGGAAGATGGCGACCAGGTGAGCAGCAAGGGAGTGATCCTCCTTAATAAACACCACCAGCTCGAGACAGACTTGGCGAGCGTGAATGCCGTGACCTCGGCTGGGAAGTTCAACCTGGGCGTATTTCTCTGAGATGCCGGGGGAGATGTGGTAGGGCGGACCAGGCTGCTGGGGCGAGACGTGGGAAAGCCCCAGACGCTGGGAACCAGGGACGATCCGCGCGGGGAGGAAGCTTGACTCGGCCCAAGCGCCGTGGGAACGCAGCCCGCTCGGTCCCTCCGGCCTCCCGAGCCGGTGCAGCCCCCCCGGCGACTCCCACAGAGATCGGCTTGTTGGCGGCGGAGACGCCCGGCAATCCCACGTTTCGCGCGTGTCGGGCGAGCCGCGCGGAGGGCCTCAAACGCCGCCGGAAGCGGAGAGAAAGATTTGCTGGGTCCTAGCACCCTGAGAGCATGGACGGCTCGATCCCTCCCACCTCCCGAGCCGGCGCAGCCCCCCGGCGACTCCCGACAGATATCGGCTTGTTGGCGGCGGAGACGCCCGGCGGTCCCACGTTTCGCGCGAGTCGGGCGAGCCGCACGGAGGGCCCCAAACGCCGGGAGCGGGGAGGAAGATTTGCTGGGTCCTAACGCCCTGAGAACACGGACAGCTCGGTCCCTCCCGCCTCCCGAGCCGGCGCAGCTCTCCGGCGACTCCCGACAGAGATCGGCTCTCTGGCGACGGCAACGCCCAGCGGTCCCACGTTTCGCGCGCATCGGGCGGGCCCCGCAGAAAGCCCCAAAGGATAGACTGGCACCTTGGAACCTTCATGCCTGCAGGGACTCCAAAAACTGGTGAGATATCGGCGCTCGAGACCAGATCACCGAGTGGGGGAGGACATCCATCCCTATACCTGCAGGGAACCCTGGGAGGGCGGGGGAGCAGTCTTACACACCTCACCGAGGTCACTAGGTAGGGAGTATCTAACCAATATCTGTACAGCCTTTTAAGCGGAACTCTCAGCAGAAAGCTTAAGGGACATTCTCCCAAAGAGAAGGAATCATTGGAGCAGCCTTTGCAGCTGACCTCAGCCTGCTGAACTGCCTTTGGAATGTATAGCTCCACATTTTGAATCTGATACCCAAAAATGGGAAAACAGAGGAGCAAAACGCAGTCTCAAAACTCAACCCCACCCAGAACAAGTTTTGAAGAGGAAGAAACAAGGGAACCAGGAAGCCTCATAACTTCACGATATGAAACGATTGCATCCGAAATTAAACAACTCCAACAGGCCATGAAAGAGCTTAAAGCAGAAATAACCCACATACCCACAATGATTTCTCAGATAAAAAACGAGATGAAAACAAAGATGGAAGAAATGCTCCATCTACACAGACGAGAAATAGACAAAAGTCTAGAAGAAAATATGAAACAAATAGAAACCTTACAAGAGCAATCCAGGAATGAATTACCAATAATGAAACAGGTCCAAAGAGAATGCCAGGATTTGAAAACTAACGCTGAAAGCATGAAAAACCGTTTAAATGAAACCGAAGATAGAATTTCAGAACTTGAAGACAGCATGGCAGCATATGAGCGTGAAAGGAAGAATCTCGTGATATCATCAAAGACACAAGAAAA
>PVLD010023512.1:0-27243 GCA_004027595.1 Dinomys branickii | reverse complement strand
CATGTACACACACAGAATTAATGTACACACACAGATATATATCTTTCATCTACCAGACCCTGTAAGGTTGCATGTACACACACAGAATTAATGTACACACACAGATATATATCTTTCATCTGCCAGACCCTGTAAGGTTGCATGTACACACACAGAATTAATGTACACACACAGATATATATCTTTCATCTGCCAGACCCTGTAAGGTTGCATGTACACACACAGAATTAATGTACACACACAGATATATATCTTTCATCTACCAGACCATGTAAGGTTGCATGTACACACACAGAATTAATGGCCCTATAAACCACAGCAGCACTTCATCCTCACCATAAGAGTATTGAACACAAATATTTATATCTTCACAAGATGCTGAGTTTTAAAGCTGTCCAGCACTTGTTTCTCACACCAATCACCTCTCCTTCTGAACAGGCAGCATATTTTTAGTGTTGCTGTACAGAAAAATAGACTTTCTGGAATGAATACATTTGTAAATAAGGAGGAAGAGCAATTGAAGAGACAAAATTTCCA
The DNA here is from genome assembly GCA_004027595.1 of Dinomys branickii. Lineage (NCBI taxonomy): Eukaryota > Metazoa > Chordata > Mammalia > Rodentia > Dinomyidae > Dinomys > Dinomys branickii. Next base: position 26,706 of record PVLD010023512.1, on the reverse strand, counting down.
GACATAGAAAGATGATTGTCTAAAATCAGAATCTGAAAGAAATGCCTGCAGAAGATAAAAAAAAGTAAAGAATTTTATATGCTCCCAAAAAAGGAGGAGCTTCCAAAGGAGAAAGAGGTCAACAGGTTAGCACTGTAGTTGTCAACAGGAACAGAGGTGGTCCACTAGATGTTGCACAGTGGGCGTTAACTTTGGAACATACACATAGATATGCTCTTGATATGTGTTAAATTTTAATGACTTTCCTTCTGAATAAATGAAAATTATCAGCCTTCTAATTAGAATGGCCAGAGATGTTTTCCCAACATGAAGAAGAAATGAAAGCTCACAGAAAATGTATGCTGCATATGCTTAGTATTCCACATATTTTATATATTCTAAAAATACCTAATTGTTAAGTATACCATGGCCAGACATCTTTTATAGGTTAGGTAAATATAAACAGAGTACCATTATCATACAAACATTAATATTAGGAGATATAAGTAATAAATTCTCCCCCAAATTGCACAAAATTTCTAATAACCCTATAATTATGGAAAACTATTATAATATTAAACTATTAAGTTTTTTCATTTTAATGCTTACATATGGTCAACATATATATAACACAAATATTTTATAGTCTATTGCTGCTTTTGTTACATAAAATTTATTTTCTTAACCTTTCACATAGTATATCCAGTTTTGAAGGGTAATGAACATTATTATTAATAAACTTTGATAATACATATCTACTGTATTTTTGAGCTAAGCAGTTTAATTTAATTTCTAGTAAGAAAACATACTGTGCTAATTTTCTGTTCCTCAAGGTTTTTTTCCCCCTCAAAATTTAAAGGAAAATAGAAATTCAGTAACAACCACAGGTAAACTTGTGGTTTCAAAAAAAAGATCAAATTTTTGTACTCTTCTTCTTCTCCTCTGAAATATTTTTAAACTAATAATAGTCATTCAAAACAATCTATTATAAAAATAAACCCCTGAATCCTGTGCTTCTGTCCCATATATGTTAGCACAAATGGGAGAAGAAGGAACATAATGATTATGGATGTTATGAAACTTTACAATGGGGAAAACACATGAGCAAAAATTAAAATGTCTTTTTCAACTTCTATAAGTTGTCAGTAAAGTAGAATACATTTCTAAAAATATTTATTATTATATATTTACCATAATATTTCATAATGCCAGTTAAATAATCTGCACTCTGTATCCCACTTTTCTGTATAATAATTAGAGTTATTTGAACATTAAGAAGTAAATTTATAATAGGTTGTAGCATTCAGTATTGTAATGTTTATGTAATTTAATTTGTGTTGTTTTTGCTTAGTTGTATTTTATAACTACAGGATGGTGAATGTGAGAATTACACTTCTTTGTTTCCATCTGCAAACACGTAGTAGGAATTCAATAAAGCTTTGGAAAATATGTGTATGATACATATATAACTTAAGGGAAAACCAATTCCTATCTGACACTCTCTTCTGCTTTACAATGCATATCTGAAGAGTAAGCGTGAAAGTAGCACTTTGTGAAAGTCAGAGCTCTAGGAGTTTGTCTAAGATCTGTATTTGCATAAACTCTATATTCTGTGTCATCACTTGAGGAAAGGAAAGGAAATCTTATACTATATTTGAAGATACTTTCCAACTCCATGAATTTACGATTTGGCTTTGCCACTCAATAAGGTGATTTGCTGTTTATTCCTTATGTACATGCTCTCTGGTGAACAGATTTTTTAAAGTATTCTTGCCTTTTTTGTGCATAATATTTCCCTCCAGTAAACCTGAGATGATTCTAACAAGGTTCATGAAGTAAACTATGGGTAATGCAAGATAGTATTCATAGTAATGATAGTGTGTGAAAGCAATGAAATTGAGCCCATCTGTACATCAGGTCATAAAGCCAGCTACTATGCATGTATTGTATATTGTCTACTTGTAATTATTTCCAGGGCTTTATGATTTCCATTTTACTTTCAAGGAAACAGATCAAGAGACCGAGGTATTGCCCAGAGTTCCAGAGTTAGTGATTCTAACCGTGATGTAATAGCTCAGGTCTCTCTGGTCCCAAAGTACACAGTTATCACACTATATCAAAAATAAAACTTGGTGAGAATTCTAATTGAGTTATGTTTGTTGTTGCTATTTTCTTTGTTGTTATCACTGTTGTTGGAATGAGATAACATTTATACTCCAGGATAAAGTTTTATTGTATGTTTCAACCATTTCTCTAAACATCTGATAAAAAAGAAAAGAAAATTGAATTTGCCTCCTATTTATACCTCTAACTGATTCATTCCTGCATTTTTGTGTCAATGATTTAAAGAGAATGCAGCATCAAAATAACTGTAAGACTAAACATGATAAATAAGGTATGTGTTAAAAACTTTAATTTATCTTAATAACCACATTAGTATTTATTCCTTTACTATAGTGTCACATCTCTGATCAACCACAGTCTGAAAATATTAAATGGAAAGTTGAGAACTGCTTCTTTGCCTGCCATGTCCCTGCTGTGTATGCTACTGCTGGTCAGCAGCCGTACTGACTGCTCCAGTACCAAAGTGCTTGTGTTCCTGTAACCCTTGTTTTGCTATTAAGGACTCCAGGGTGCAAAATTAGTGATGTTGGCCATCTTAATATGGTAAGGAGAAGCTCTAAAGTGCTTTCTTTAAGTGAAAAGAATGTTTTTCATTGAATAAGGAAAGAGAAATTGGATGCTGAAATGTTTATATCTATGGAAGATTATTATTGTTCATTTCTTAATGTATCTAATTTATAAATTAAAGTTCATAATAGATATGTACTAAAAATAGAGTATATATAAGATTTGATACCATCTGTGGTTTTAGGCATTGATTGGGAGTCTTGGAAGTTACCCCTTGAACATAAAGTGAGGTCTACTCTATTCAAATACAAATACAGACACATGGAGCACACACACATATACCCCCTTGATACAACTGAAAGATTGAAAGATAACATTTATTTTTAGTTTGTGTGATGCTGGATACTCTGCTAAGCCCACTGCCTACCTAACAATACATTCTCATGGCCTGGTAGAGTATATCCATAGACTATCTCAGATTTTTGCCTCCTTCAGGGTTATGAGTGGTTGCACATTAAAACTGATCAATAATCACTAGTATGTTTGAAGAATCCTAATGAAGGAAGGATCCTTATACATGCCCCTTGGAATGAAGAAAAGAGCTTATCTGGGCATGCCAGGCTGCGACTGAGAGAAGAATCACTTGCATTCAAATATTAGACTTTCTTAAAGCACACAATTCACTTTCATATGACTAATAATCTGATCTCCAGAATATTTCATCTTTTCAATTTTAAAATCGAAATTTCTGAGAAATTTTCTGAGTCTTTCTGAGAAATTTTCATGGAGGAATCATACTATTATCCAAATTACTACTTCTTCTGTGTTTGTATAGCTACTTCCTTCTCATTATTTTGAAAATGTGTAGCCTCTTTAAATTTCCGAGCACAGTGAATACAAACTCATTCCTATCAGCCCTTTATATTTCTCTGATAGTTTCGGAAGAAGATACAAGAATCCAAAGGGAAAGCACGCCTACTTAGGTCGCATTTATTTACCCATTGTGACATGGCCCAGAACACGCTTTCCTAGTTAATGAGTTGGAAGGGAGCCTTGGTCTGTAAGCATGCTGGTGCTATAGTCACACTGCCTGGGTTTCGATTTCAGTGAAACTATTATTGAGTGTTTGACCACACGTGAGTTAGTAACCCGTCTGGTGTTTCAGGTCACCATTTGAAGAATGAGGACCGCAGTGGTTTACATCTTATGAAAATACAGTGTTCCCAAGGGAGGTACTGTTTGTTAATTTGTTCTAGGAGGTATGTTGAGTATCAAAAATGAGAAATAGCAAATTGTAGTGGCTGGAAAATGTAGGCATGAATCACCAGTCTACAGCCTGTGAGTCCAGTGCCAGACAAACTATGAGAACCCAAACAAAATTTTTGGGTCAACATGTATGAGTACCAAATTTAAGGAGTTTAAAAGAAGTTGAGTATCAAAGTATGGCTGTACCTAAATTATTACACAAGGAGCATTGGAGCAGCACTTATAGGGGCTGGTTAAACATTAGCTGCCCTAATTCTCTTTCTCCCTCGACAGTTAGGGGCTAACGTCACAGACTCCCATGTTGGATCCATTCTAGGAATCTCAGCTGTATTATATTCAAGCTTTTTCTTTCTTTCACATTTATAACTAACTCTTTTGCTAGTTACTCAGTTAGAAATCTGAGAGTTGGCCTTCACAATTTTGCCTGTCACCTACTATATTCAATTAACAATAAACTCATCAATTCTTTCCCTACCTCCCTCTTGAGCCCATCAAATCTCTTCATTTGTAGTGTCAGTTTCCGAGCAGGGTTAGTGCTACTCCTCTGCTCTTTCCTTCATTAACGTTGACCTATTTTTTACAGAATGCCATGATGGTATGTTTTCCTTGATCTTATTCCTACATTAATTTTATTTTTATATTATTATTAGACTCATCACTCTTCATCTTTGCCCTAATATGTTACAGATTTTGTTGTTTAGGACATATAGGTACATTTTTGTTCCACCTGTGGGGTGATTTGTGCATGTACTGTTCTTCCTTTCTCAGCTGTTGCATTATCCCTGTATATATGTCAGCAGGAAGGACTCTCCTGAACCCCAAGACCACATAACATGTCATAGAATCCATAGAATCCAGAATCCATTTTACTTTTTCAATTCCTATTTTCTTATACTCTGACCTCTATTTGGGCCAAAAAATGTATTTAAATTAGAACCTGCTGCTGCTAGCCCTTACATAACCCTTCTAGTACAACAAATGCTCAGGAAATAGTTTAGAATAAGTCACATATCTGAGCCAGATTAGCAGACTGTTTTTGACCTGATTGTCATCAGGTGGACTAGAATACATTCCTTTTGCTGGAAGCCGAGTTTATTACCTTCAGGTAATCCTGAGTCTTTAGGTGTATAGAAAACTACACTTGTGGGAAATAGAAAGTTGTGGGCCAAAGACCCAGTCTGGCATTCCAGAGCCTTGAAGGGAAGTAGGAGATGGAGCACCATCTATATGAAGATTAGAACTGAGTAAAAGTCAACTTTAGTGGGGGGCAAACATTTTTTGTTTTTGTGTATGACACAATGAGGCCATTATTGTGTAGCAGAGATCCTGAAGCCCACAAAGACCTGCCAGAAATGTACTTGCAAGACAGTATAAGAACATTGCTTGGAACACAAACATACTGGGCTATAGCCTATGAAACTTTCCTAGTTTACTACTGTTCTGAGACTGGTACTTGTGGATTGGAGTGAAATTGTAAAACTTAGTGGTGTGCCTAGAAAATGGTATAACACAAGCATACTGCCATTGGAGTTGTTTGTGAATCTACTACAACTGTTTCATGAACTGTGAGAATAGAAAAGGCACTGTATGATTATATAACACAGTGTATTACTCTGTCAAAGTATTATTTTACATGTTTTAAAATACATATATGCATAACTAAATTAATAAATTAAATGTTGTATCTAGAAAAAAAAAAGAAACTTTCCTAGTTTACACTCAATGGTATATTATTTCTCTGTTTATAATTATTAAGCCCCCGTCAAAGTGTTTTGTGCTCTGCATCCTTACCATTGCTTAATATTTGCCATCATTTAAAATTTACTGGAGTGGTGGTTTGATGAGTATCATTTATCATTTAATGCACCTTTATTTGGCCTCTAAAACTTTAAACATTTTTCATGCTATTGGCTATTTTGGCTGTCTTTCTGGGAAGCAGTTGTTCATAGTTTTTTATAGGATTTTGTGTGTGTGTTGATTTGTAGGGGTTCTTTATTTGGTTTTACGTTTTTAAATTTCCCCAAATTGTGACTTATAATTTCTTTTTGTAATAACTTTTTTTAGGCAGAAAATCTTATTTTTTAATACAATTGTCAAATCCTTTGCTATGTTTTTAGCTTTTCTTTTACCTTGGATTGAGGAAAATAGTCTATATCTCAATGTCATATGACAGTGTATACATATTCCTATACAATGTTATCCATAACAGTTCCATCTGGAATTTATTTCTGTGTCTAATGCAAAGTACAGATCCCATTTCTTTTGTTTAGCATGGGGATGTTCAATTATTCTACCACTGTTTTCTAAACATTCATCCTTCTGTGTGTTTCTACAGTACCTTAGCCATCACCTATGATTTCTGCAGATACATAGGTCATTTGCAATTTCTTTATTCCATTATTTGCATGAGAATTTAAAATCCATAATATGGAGCATGGATTAAAAAGCTGAATCTACTCTTTCGTCCCTCAATGGTAGACTATTGCTGTGGTTATAATTTATTAAACGCTTACCAAAGTGGTTGCTGCTCTACAAAACACCCTTACTGTTGCTAATATTATGAAATTGAGCAAATCACCTAATTTTTTTGTTTCAGATTCCTTATATGTAAAATAAACATAATAATATATTTACTGTATTATCAAGAGGTTATTTTTCATTCTTCATAAAAGCCATATATGTAAACCCTATTATCATCAACATTTTTGTGTCTATAACCTTACCACACAATCTTAACTTCAATTAACTAGTGTTGATAATTTATCAAGTCATTTCTACCTTTTACCCTTTTACTTCTTAATTACTGGTCTGGCTATTCTTAGCTTTTTGAATATATATATTACATACATATATATATATATATCCTCAATCATGTATGTTGCTTCTGTTGTTTTAAAAGAGGAAATTCTAGGTTTCTAGGTTTCATCCCTTAGAGTTTGTGTCTTTCTACTGAGAACTGAAAGCTTTGTCCAAATCTGTAGCCTCATCTTTTATTTCCACTCTCTGAGCATTTAGTAATTTATAGCAATATATATATATATATATATATATATATATATATATACACACATATATATGAATGAATATATACATATATATGAATATATATATATTCATTCCTTGTGAGCTGCTTTTAGTGTTTATCTTAACTGCATATGATATTATTTTTGTCCTTGTAGGACAATTTACTTCCTTGTTGTTGGACTTTCTATTCAGGGATTCAATCTCCCTGTCTATTTTATTTGTGGAGCGCCGTGAGTTGGAACTGGGGTGACTCCTGCCATCCCACATGTTAGAGGCTGAGTCCCTGATTTGGCGTTATTGGGAGGTGGTGTAGGGTTTAAGAGGTGCATCCCAGTGGGAGATTGTGCATCACTGGGAATGTGCCTGTGAAGGAGACTGAGTCCCTGGTCTCTTCTCTTCCTGTTTGCTCAATTCCAGGCCACGAGGTAAACAGCTTTGCCCTGCACCACACTCCCCCATGATGTGGTATCACCTCGCCACAGGTCAACAGCACTGAGACCAACTGATCATGGCTCTGATCTCCAAGAATGTGAACCAAGGTGCTTCTTCTTATAATTTGATCATCTCAGGTATGGGCTAAAAAAACCATGCACGGGCACGCCTTGAGTATCTCTTGCTAGCTGCAGTCTAAGATGTAGATCATACTTTCATTGCTACTAGAAATGCATACTTTTAAATTAAATTTCTTGCTATTTGTTTAGGTTTGATCCTCTATCACTTACTGTTTTGTGCAGTATCTTCTCTCTATTTTTGTTGTTTCTTTTTTTATTTTATTTTATTTTATTTTTTTTTTCCGGGACCGGGGATCGAACTCAGGGCCTTAGTGCTTAGCGGCAAGCACTTACCCCACTGAGCTGTACCTCCAGCCCTATTTTTGTTGTTTCAACAAATGCATTTTTGTAGTGACTTTGTTTTTCGCTATTTTTCCTGATTTCCTGTGGCTCACATTCTACCTGATTTCATTTTCTTATAACTTCTTTAAGCTTTTCTATTTCCTTTTGACCTCTTACAAAGTTGGTTGTTTCATTGAAATGTTTGAAGTCATCTCCAAGTCTTTAAAGATGCTTTTCTCCATAAGTTCACTTCATCTGCCTTTGTATTTCCTGATCCTTCATTCATTTTGTGCTTTTTTTCATGAGTTTCTTACATGAGTGAAAGTAGAAGTAAACTAGAAAAAGAGCAACCAGAACCCTACCTATGAGCAGGAATAAGGCTCAAAGTATAGGACTGGGTGAGGGAAAGTGTTCTCGCAGCCCCAGCTGACTCCCAGCCCCTGAGTCCGCATCTCAGAGCTGATACTCATAGGGGGTCTCTCACACCTTCCTCCTGAGCCAACAGACCAGTTTCTGTAGATAAAGTTTGTTTATAGTGTTCTACACTTCTCCATACCTTCTGCTTTCAGGTTTCCAGGGAAATGCTCATCCTCAATCCATGCATGTTGTTTCTGTTGTTTTGAAAGAGGAAACCTCTAGGTTTCATCCCTTAGAGGTTGTGTCTTTCTACTGAGAACTGAAGGCTTTGTCCAAATCTGCAGCCTTATCTTTTATTTCCAGCCTCTGAGCACTTAGTCATCTATAGCAAACATTTTTCAGTAAAAATATGCCACTTAGTTTGTTAATTTCACGGAAATGTTTTTCAACATGAAAATTTATAGAGTATGTCCTCAAAATACTTGTGTTCTCTTGAAGAGTGAGCTGGGCTTCTAGTGCACATAAGAAAGAAAAGGTAATAAATTAATTATGGTGATAGAATTATGCACAAAAAGCTGCAAAACAAGAAGAATGTCTAAGTGTTCCTACTTAGTGGCTCTGTCCAAATTAGAAACCTGGGAGACTACAGTTAGTTCACAGAACAGGATATAGATCTGCCACATGCAGGGTGAGACTCTATGTGGAGGAGCAGTCTAGTTACCAAGGTCCACATGACTCATTTTTATGAAGTTTAGACACTAGCTAAAAGGTTAAAGTGGCTTTTAACCTGGCAGCTCAAGAATCAAGGGGAGTTTTGTAAAAAGAATGACTACTATTTTGAACTGTGATAGGATGGTCCAAAGAAAGAGAAGCTTGAGGAAGTATCACCAATTTGTGAAATTCTTGGGAAAGTTACTAGAGGATTGTCAAAATCAGAATGTGCTTGGGAAGAAAAAGGTAGCTACACAGATAAGATCAGGCAATATAAGAAAATATTCTGAATGCTACAACAGTTAACACTTTATTTCTTAGATAGGAGAGTGGAATCACAGAGAAGTTTGTAACAAGAGGACACCATCAGATTAGTAATGTTAGTGAAAAAACTCCTGTTTTCAGGCATTCAAGACAGCTCAGGGAGTTTGGGCAATGTATTTCCATTGATGGAGAAGAAATAATAAAGTCCTGAGGTAGACAGAAAGAGACAGAATGGATGAAACAGGAAGGAAAAGGTCTTTCAGTCAATCAGTTCTGGAGGATAATAGAGGGCTTTGGTTCTTCTCAGTTTCTTAATTTAAACAAAAGGATAAATTTTGTGATGCTAAATACCAAAGTAGGGTAGGTGTGTTGCAATGTTTTACTTGGTGGTAAATATATTATTACAGTTTTCAGGGTTCCCTTGCAAAACCATGTTCTAAAATGTAGCAGATGAAACAAGGAAACTTGGCAGTAATCACACCTCGATTGTGTCCATCAGTGTTTTCTTCCTCAGTCTAAAGGAGTTTTCATTTATGTTCCTTTTACCAAGTTATTTTCCTGTTTCCTCTGTAGTCTGGCTTTTTAAAGCAAGGTTCATGGTTTTGTTCATTTGTTATTGTTGATTTCTTTCTATTCTGCTTAAAATTGCATTTTGGGCTCCATGTAAAATAATATCAGGCCTCCATTTTACTTACACTCTACAACCAAGCTTCATCTGATCAACTCACTTTCCCAGCCTGTGTCTTGTTTCAAGTTTCTGATTTGTAGAGTCAGGTGACCACCCCTTTCTGAGTTAGTGGGAGTTCCTGTGGTACCTAAGGGCTTCCGCTTGCAGTCTGTGGATGAAGTAGATTTTAAGAAGAAGGGTATAGATGAGAAAGGCATCAGGAGATACATACACGTAATATCCCCAAAGAAAATTTAATGGACAAGTATATAGGCAAGAGAAAAATAAACTCAGGTTTTACTTTGTTGACTTTGAAAAATGTTTTACATTACCAAAGTGAAGAAAAGGTTCTTGCACAAATGGATATTGCTTTTATGGTCAAGTTGGCTCCAAAATAGACTCTGGAATAAAACTGATTGGAGAATTATTGGGGAATTCCTTTCCTATCAATATCTCCTAGAGAAATAGTAAAAGGAGGTAGAATTATGCACTGAGATGAATTTCTCGAACCACTTTAACTCATCTCAGAACAGCTTAGAATCTGGAATGGTCTTTCAGAACTTTTCAACGTGGAGACAGGAGAGAACAGACCACTTACTGGATGTGGGCTCCCTCTGGGGAAAAGCTGCTCTTTTCCAATAAATGCAATTCCTGGAATGTAATTCAGCTAAGGCCCACAGCACACCAAGAGCCTGGGTGGATGGGTGCCTCAGTCCTCTAAGAGAAATCTCAAATTCAAAGATTTTGTTGTGGTAAAAAGTTTGGATGAGTCAGACGGACAGATGATGGACGATAGAGGGACGGATGGAGAGATGGACAGGTAGATAACTACAGACTGAAATGGGTGGAAATAGCATAGAAGAAAAGACAAAATGGAGAGCTCTGGAGCTCCCTCACATTTAGAAGCAAAGAAAGAAGGGATAAATAGCTATTAAAGAGGAACCAATGAAGGGAGTCAGCCAGGGATCCACGACTCCTAGACATCAGGTGCTGTGGTGCTAGTGTGTCCTTCAGAATGCATGTGTCGGATGCTTAATCCTGAATGTGATAGCGTTGGAAGGTGGACTTTGGGGAAGTGCTATGGATCAATGGACAATAAAGAGCTTTGGCATTCGTGGGGCCACCATGAAAGAACATGGCGGCCCTCACAGACATCAAACCTGCCAGGACATTAAATTTAGACATCTCAGCCTTTGAAACTGTTAGAAATACATTTCTGTTCCTTATAAATTACCTAATCTCAAACATTCTGTTATGGGAGAAAAAGTAGCCTAAGATATTGGAGGAAAAATACTCTAAGAAAAAGAGCAAGCCAACACCCTGATTGTTTCCTTTATCCTACCCTCACATCTCTAACTACAACTGCTCTGATGTATCCTGAGAACACTCCTGGAGTCCTTAGATTTGTACTTATCGGTAACCAACTCTCCTAATAGCTATGTACGTAGATTTATCCCTAATTTAAATGTCAAGCAGCTGGGCGTGGTGCACAGGCATGAATCCCAGCGTGCTGGGAGGCTGATGCTGGAACATCCCAAATTCAAGGCCAGCCTAGGCAACTCAAAGACTTAACAAGACTACTTCTCAAAATAAATGATAAAAACAATAAAATTTTTTAAAATCCTCAAAACCAGCAAGAAAACATCAACCAAATCTTTGTCTCTAATTTTCCTGGGTCAGCAATTTCAACAGTGATAATTTTAAAATAATTTGTTAACAATAAAAAATAAACACTATTGAAACATGTATAATTTTTATAATGAAATTCTACCCAAATGTATTTTGCCTTTCTAATTTCACCAGCGTCAATATAAGAAATGTTAATCATTTTTAAATTTATTTAGATTTATATGGCAGAGTATTATTTGTATGGCAAAAATTTCATTGCTGAGTGTCCTTTTGGTATGTTTGGTCTTTTTCCATAGGTATTTCTATAAACTAGGAAATAGTTTACTCTGTTTGTTAATTTATTTTTATGCTATAAACATTTTTCAAGTAATTTTAAAGGGTATTTTTGTTTTCCTTTTTTCTCCCTCCTTTCTTGTTTTTCTTTTTTTTATTTTAAAGAAAAGAAAAATAATAAAAACAATTGTAAAAAACTTCTAAACAAGAGTGTAGGAGAGTAACAATGGTCAGTACGCTGTGTATTGTTAGCTTCAAAGTAGTTGCCCAGATTACAAGACACATGCATGAAGAACTGATCAAACAATACAGGAATAAACCTTTCCCTTCAGTGAGCTAGTAGCAGTTAGTAGTACACACACACATACACACACACACACACACACACACACACACACACATATATGTATTTACATATATGTAAATATACATGTATATATTTATCTATTTTTCCTTTTCCCTTCCTTCTTTTCTCCTTCCTTCCATTCAAATTTCTCTTTCCTTGTGAGCATTTTCTTCCCATTTCACAATATCTATTGTATATTTTGTATCCCATTTAGTCTTTCAACCTCTTAGAGTAAGGAGACAATGTGATGTTTACACATGTGAGACTGATTTATTTCACTTATGAATATGGACTCAATTCTCTGTTTGGTACTGGGAACTGAACTCAGGAGCTTGTGCTTGCCAGGCAGGCTCTGTGCTGCTGAGCTATACCCCCAGCACCTAGACTCAATTCTTGATTGAAATTCCAATTCTCTCATATCCTTATGAGTCTCTAGTTCTAAGCTCTCAAATTTTCTAGTCCTGAATGTTTAGCTTTAACTAAGGAGGAAGGCAGCGATGGCTAACAACATTACTGAAGCCATTTCTTGAAAGAGCCAATGTGAAAATAATTGGAAATAGAAATAGACAAAGTATTTTAAATATTAAGTACTTGAAATATGCTTACCACTGTTTACCATGTGGAAAAAGCAAAGGAATGACCCTGATGCTGCCAGAATAAATGCGGAGGTGGAAGGAAGGGGAAACAGAGGACTGAAGTGCGTTGCACATGCGCGACAATCTCCTGCAGAGAATGCGATCATTATGTTCTGCAAATACATATGAACAGAATTTTAAAACAGCAAAAGAAAAGTGACATTGTGATATATTGTAACGTAGGGTGTCTTGGTATTTCTTTAGACATCTAATTGACTTAAAGAGAATTTTCCTAGTGTAGTGCTGTATGGTTACGTGAAGTCAAGTGAAGATAAAACAGTAAGAGAACAGGTTGCTAAGAAAAATCTTGACAAGAGATAAAAATCATATGTTAAAAATATTTTCAGCATTTGATATATGGATAGGAAAGGTTGATTCAGCAAAGGGAATGTGGATTGGCAGGAGAGAAATGTAGGCTAATTCTGTATTTCCATAGAGTATTAAGTCATTCTCATCACTCCTTATATTCAGGTAAAGGATGTAGTTTTCATTTAACTTTAATATAATATCAAGGTATTGTAGTTAAGGTTTAACCTTAACACAATATTAAGGTAAAAGACATAGTTTCTTAATAGGTTATGCATTCATGTTAATGATTGCTCTGGTTAAAAGCAGTAAACAGAAATATAGTCACTGTAATTGAAGAAAGAAATCCCATTTCAAATATTTTAGCTATATTTTCTTTGTTTATTTTTGCTTGTTTACATTTTCAAATTTATCTTTACGAAGAACAGAGACTAGAGTTTGATTCATACTTGTGTAATAATTAAATAAAAAGTAAAAACTATCTATTAAAAGTCTTAAGTAATGAAACAGTGTAATGCGGTATGCAGATTCTGCCCATGAAAAAGACTATATTCAGAGCTGGTCGCCAGATTCTACATGACTTTTCCTGTGTTCTTGTGAATCACTAGAGGGCAACATATACTATCCTTTTACAATCATGGATCCTCGCAATAGTGTTTGCCATCGCGGGGGAGTGAGAACACAGAGAAAATCGGCACAAGTCAGAAAGGTGAGAGCTGCGAAGTGTACTGACACACCCTCACTTAACGCAGGCAAGTCTATGAAAGCATCAGCAGGCACTTATTTTAGTAGGGACACCTTAGTCTTTTTTTCCTCCTAAATTAATTTTTGAAAAAAAAAAGTCAGGTACACACGGCCCCTAGTCTCTGAAAGTCAAGCAGAATAGAAAATGGAAATTCACAGGGAAACACTTTCTCCTTTTTGTAATCTCTGACATACGCTCCAGTTCCAGAAGGGCAGCACAGACCCTGTTATTTATGTAGGAGGCCCTGCTGGACCTTTACCTTGTATCACATTGCCTGGCACTTTTCATCAGGGCGCAGGTGTAACAACAGGAAGGAGATTTTCAATGAGGAAAGAGCCTGCAACTGAATCTCAGATTCGGCAGGTTCAATAAGTCTTAGCCATTGGTGTTCTGATTTCTGTATATTTGTGTTTTTAAAAAAATAACTTTATATCTAGACATTTCTTGTTGTGATTGTGTTTTACTTATGAAATGCTGGTCAAATTTGTTACAATGATGAATAAATAAATTAGTAAATATAATGAATGCATTTTCTGTCCCCAAGGGATTGAAGAATAATAACAAAAAATCCTAAGACAGAGAATAAAACTGGGGAAAGGATACAAGAGGCAGAGAAACTGAAGCAGACCTACATGCTTTAAATGGCAATACTGTATTCTAAAAAAAAATCAAACTTTACTTTCTAATTATGAAATTATGTGTGCTCCATGGAAGAATTGAAGCATTTGTATGTGTAAAATTAATCTGACTTGTTTTGAAAATAGTACACTGGAGTTCAGTTTCTACCTGAGAAGCATACATATTAACACAATTTAAGCTGGGCAACATATACAAAGAGGGTCTGGTGATTTTAGGGCAACAGTGGGGATCTTCAAAGAAAGTGACTTGGTTTACAGGTGGAAATGGTGGCATTATGCATTTACCTATGCATCTCCTCAGCGCTTTTTAAAGACCTCCTCTGAAGGCGTTCACAATAATAAGAGGAAGGCATTACTGTAGCCTTCCAGAAATCCAACAGTGTCTTCTTCATCTGTAACTTGGATTCTCCCATTTTATTTCTCCCATTGTAGTTAACTGATTAAGTAGTAAAACTACTTTGGGGGAGAAAGCACAAGCACCAGCCACACTTTCAGCTGTGGGTGGCCGGCAGAGGTGGGTCTAATTTCAGTGTCTCATTCCCAAGTTTTGACTTTCTCAATATTCAGAATTTATCAAATTTTAATCTACTATTCAAGTATTTCATTATATTAACATTCATGAATATATTGGTAGTATCAATGGTGTATTTCTCTTAGATATGCTATAATCATTTTGTTTTTGTGTTTTCTAGTTTTCAAAGAAAATTATTTTTCTTTTTTCTTCCAGATTTCATGTAATAGCTAATAACATTACATCTAATAACTTTTACATTTTAGTCATTAAAAATAATGTCAGAATCATACTATTTCATTCAGTCTGTTCCTTTGTTATGCAGTTGGCTAGCTCAATATGTTTATGTATTGCAAAGATTCAGTTCATGAAAATGAGTACTTTTTCTTTCCTAGTTTTTCTTGTCAAAACTGAGTTTTAAAATTGAATTGATTATATACATAAATAATTTTTCAATAAAATGTAACTCTAAGGACATTGGTAGTAAATGAAATAATCACAATTTTAACACTACTGCCCAGACAAAGGAAAGTGTCACTACACTCCTTCCACTATTTCTCATTTTCACAAATTATAGATAATACGGGATTGTTATGATCATTATCAATATGGCTCCCCAAAGTCTGATGTGCTCTTAGGTGGGGATTTTTGAGAGTAATTTGATGAAGGGGTTGCTAACCTATCTCTGGATTAGTCCACTGCTGGATTTTCAACTAAATGTGGTGTTAGGAGGTGAGCCCGGTGGGTGGAGTTGTCCCTGGAGGGTCCAGGAAGGCTCTGCCTCCCTCTCCGCCTTCTCCCTGTACTCTCCTCCCTGGCCACCCAGACTTGAAAAGCTTTTCCTCTGGCTTTTCTTCCTTGAAGCTGGCTGACTGTGGCCTACACTGTGAGCCACAACTGTCAATGTTGTGTATTGTGTCTCAGTAATGAAAGTGTTGAGACGCCATGCTTCTGTGCTTCAAAACACTTTTTTCATACTGGATACATTTTCATGCTTAAACTTGTGCTTTCACTTTATAGTAACGGTTGGCATCTGCAAGAAATGGTAAATGGATAAGATCTTAAAACAATAAGAAAGGGTTAAATATAAAACAAATATTCACATTTTCATAAGTAATGTTAATCATAAAAGAAAATATTTGGAAAAGTTTAAGAGGATAAGGTGAAACTATGAATAAGGTAAACAAATGGCTTTGGAAGAATAAATTAACCCTCGAACATAATTAAGCAAGTAGAAAACAAATGCATAAATAAATGATATAATAATAATAAATGATAGAAAATACACTGATTAGTTTTAAGGGTTTTTTAAACTCACATAAAACTGCTTAAACTACAAGTATTATCAAGTTCTGCTATGCAGAATGCACCAATTTTTCACTCTTGAAATGGAATAGTCCTTGAAATATTTCTTATACCACTAGGGTGCCATTCAGTAAATTGGTTCTTCATAAGCACTAAATTGCACACTAATGTCTCAAGAAAGAAAGCCATCTACTCCCTAGGATTATAAATGTTACTGTATTAGTTCTAAAACCATGCCTATGAGGAAGGAACATGGAAATGGGAAATATTTCTATTATTTTAGAGGTCAAATGATCTATATACTAAACATGGAATCTTGAAAAATCTAGTGTTTGCTCTGTTAAATAGGGAATGATGTCTCAGTTACCTGCATATTTATATTTGCATAGTGTGTACGAGGAGCTATAAGAAATCTCTGACTTCGTGAAGTATTATTCATTTTTCTCATAGCAAAGATTATTTGTGTAGCAATGGTGGACTGAGGTCAGACATGGGAGACAGATGAAAGGAGACAACCATCAGACTTAAATGAGTGGGTGTGCCTGTGAAATGTGGATGATCACCCTTTCTAGTAAGGTGATCTTCGTCCTGTGGAAGACATGTATGACAGATGAAGGGATGAGAAGGGATTATGACTTTGGACTTTGTGTTTTGGAGTCATGCTCTTCATGCTTGTCTTTCAAAATTGCTTACATAATTTACCAGTTTCTCAATGTCTTTAGCGATGCCGACGTCAGGGTAACGTTTTGGAACCTCTTCCTGGCGCTTTCTTATTGCTCACTGCTGTTCTCTGCCCGGTGAGATGGAGTGCAGGTGGCGAATCTTTGTGCACACTCCTTAGCCACCCCAGGACTTGAGTCTCCAGGGAAGTTTTCTCATCGCAGCAGGGATGAAGCCCAGAGCCGCGTGGCAGCCCTCGCTACCTTGGTTTCTAGGGCCTTCTGGACTCACTTTCACTGTTGACCCTAAAGCCCTCTGTTCACAAAGCTTTGCTGGATGTGAAAGTAAGGGTTTTCAGACAAATTTGTTTAACTCTGCTCCTCCAAAGTATTGCAGCTGTTTCCTTTGGCATGTATAGTTCGTCTCCTCCAGGTCTCTGTCTTACTCCTTCTCAGATTCTCCTGTTGGTCTTTCCAGCTGTCAGCTGGAACCCTGGGCCATAGCAGCCCATCTAATGGCTGGAATTCCAAACACCAGGATCCAGATTCCAACCTTCCTTCTGCCAGATGATGGCCGAGACCCTCCAGAGAGGTGTGTGCAGTGCAGTGTGTCCAAGAGTTTCAGCATCTCTCTACACATTAACAAGACCTATGTCCTAAGTACTCATGAAATTCAAACCACTATGACTCCTTTTGCCAGAGCTGTGTGTGGGTGCTTGAAAAATAACTAAAAGGGACATGAGGGACTATTTCTAGACTGGCAGCTTAAAAGTACATTTTAGTCTTTTGGCTCTATTTTACTTTTTAAAAAATGTTACCATGCAGTCTCTGCAGGGCTCCTTGCTATAATTATGCTCCTGTCCCAGAAGCGAAGTTATAGCTTTCTTGTTTCCAGTGTACTTATTTTTATACAATTTGCCTTGTTGATTTAAAAAAATAATATTACAGATTTTACTGTAGGGGATAAACCCTATTTGGAAAAATGTCTAGGCTGAGCATTATTGATAGGATATAGATTGCCCATTCACCAAACACTTCATACTAAAAATATTTTGGATAGACTATTTTCAAAGAGAAGTTTCAACTGGCTTAGTTAGGAGAATAAAAATATGTACAGGAAGAATCTTAATTTTATGGTGAAATCAGTTTATTCTTTGGCTTCCTATCACCTCTTCCTCTGAGAGCTGAGAGCAAATGGAAATGACCCTGTGAGTGCGATAGAAGCGCCCTTGCTAACTGACCTGTTAGGTTACATTCTTTCCAGTTAAGAATAATCTTCCGGGGCCCACATATGTCCAGTGATTGAAAGTTCCAGAGATGTGAACATTTTCTGCACTGTTCTTCTTCTCTGTGCCTTGACGTGGTCTTTATAATTCTTGCCGATGTCACCATTTTTCTTTCCAGTAATCAATTTAAGGAGAAAACCAATGATTTCCCTCTGTTATTTTACTTTGCTTAAATTACAGAATGGTTGTTGAGTGTGGAGTACCTGAAGAGGTAAGAAGACAGTACTTTGTACATTCATTAAATGCATGAGAGAATAGCTACTCAGTCCAATCCAGCTGCTTCAACAGTGTACCTTATACTGGGTAATTCATAAACAGCAGCGATGCACCACTATAATTGTGGAGGCTGGGAAGTCCACGGTCAGAGGATCAAGCAAAGGTGCTGAGTGTCTCTGGTTGGGTCTTTGCTTGATGAGTAGGACAAGGCCACTTCCTGTAGCCTTTAATAAAGGCTACTATTTCCATTCATCTCCTCTCACTCCATCTCTTAATATTATCAAAGTGGAAATTGCATTTCAACATGAATTTTGGAGGGAGAAGAACACTCAGATCCTAGTGACCAGTTTTATAGTTTGATAGCACCATGCCAGAGCCTCTCTTTTCACATCAGAAAAGAGCTCTTCACCCAATGGTCGGCAAACGTCCAGTGGAGAAATTATTCATGAAATCAGGACTGCATTAACCTTGACTGGATTAAGCCAGTGTAAAATTATCATTTTTCTTTTTTAATAAGAGCTTCTTTTCTTGAGAAATATTTAATGGGAACCTATTATAACATTAACTCCCTTTAAAAAGGCATGATTATATAGTGGTAGTGACAAAGCCTTTAAAGTTAGAAAATTTGAGCTCAGTTTCCAATTATGTTTTTGATAAAATATTCAGTAGTGTGACTTTTAATTACCTTCTTATGCTTAATATGCTGTTTGTCACCACTCAGATCCACTGTGTACCTGGTGTGTGCTCCACAAGCACGGCCTGTACTGCACACACAGAGGGGTTTTCTAGCCCGCTGGATTGCGGGTGGGATCAGCTAAAGACCAAAATCAACAAAAGACAGCAGAGAAAGAGGGTGAGGGAGAGAGGCAGGGAGAAAGGCAGAGGCAGAAACAGAAACAGAGACAGGGAAGAAGGGATGGGGGGAGAGAGAGAGAGGGAGAGAGAGAGAGAGGGAGAGAGAGGGAGGGAGGGAGAGAGACTCATTGTTTCCGAATTTTCTCCATAATAGGCATGTATTCCTTTTCAGAAGGCTGAGGCGCCTGTCCCGTGATAATTTCCTCCTTCCTCCTTTCAGTTAAAGTTCTCAAGACATCTAGATACCTCTGATACTCCCCACCTCTGTCATGGGAATTGCTCATAGCTGTAGGTGGTGAGACTTTCTGTAGTCCACTGAGGTCCTTCAGCATCATGTTTTTGTTTTACTCTGTGTTGCCAACACATCTGTGAATTGCCTATCTTCATTTTTCCTTTTTGAACTTGCCATCTCTTTTCTGCCAAGAGTACAACTTTTCCTACAATGGTTTTCATAACTTTAAATAGAAAATTGCTAGTAACATCACTGTGAGAATTAATAATGTGCATGAAGGTGGTAATCATGGCATCAATATAGTTCATCAGCACTTAATTTTTTAATAAGTGAATACTTTATTATTTATGATGAGGGTCTAAAATAGTTATATTTAAGGCAGTGTTCTTTACTTTTGCCAGTTTGGATACTCTAAGACACAGGGTCAAGGTAGGACTGGATGTATAGCAGGTTTATGGAGAGAATGCTGTGAAAGACAGATGGACATGAGTCTATATCAGGTCGGATGTGTAACAAGACAGTAGGAGGAGAGGAGATGAAATGTGTAGGAAGTCCTACACTGTGGTGTTTTCTTTCTTTATTTTAAAGAGAGTACTAAAAAAGAACAATAGCAACATACCAACATCACAGATATAAAACAGAGCAGGGTTTAACTGCTGCAGGGTTTAAAAACAAAATTTTAGGCAATAATAGTGGTTGTTATACTGCATATTATTATCTTCAACCATGTTGCTCAGATTAACAGATGTAAGAATGGAAGATTGCCCAAACCATTAAAGAGAACAAAAAATAATTATTGAATAATACATTAGAGATAATACAGACTTTCACTAGACAAGATGCCCTTGCAGTTTCATTTTTGTTCATGAAGTCTCTGCCTACTCCTATGTCTTCCAGATTTTTACCTACTTTCTCTTCCAATAGATTTAGAGTTTCTGTTTTAATGCTGAGGTCTGTGATCCATTTTGACCTGAGTTTGTTGCATGGTGATAGACTGGGTTCTATTTTCAGTTTTCGGCAAGAGGCAAGCCAGTTTTTCCAGCACCATTTATTAAACAGGCCTTTTTTTTTTCCCAGTGAGTTTGGTTGACCCCTTTGTCAAATATTAGGTAGCTGAGTGGGTTTTTCATTATGGTTGCATCTTCCAGTCTGTTCCATTGATCCTCAGGTCTGTTTTTTAGCCGGTACCAGGTTGATTTTATTACAGTAGCCTTGTAGTACAATTTCAGGTCAGGGATTGTGATTCCACCTGACTTGTCCTTACTGCCCAGGATTGCTTTTGCTATTCTGGGTCTCTTCTGGTTCCAGATGAATTTGAGGCCTATTTTCTCTAGATCTGTGAGGTATGCTAATGGTAGTTTAATGGGAATTGCATTGAATCTGTACAACAATTTTGGTAGTATGGCCATTTTCACAATGTTAGTTCTTCTTAACCATGAGCAGGGTATGTTTTTCCATTTATTGAAATCCTCTTCGATCTCCTTTTTCAGAGTACTGTAGTTTTCACTGAATAAATCTTTCCCATTCTTTGTTAGATTGATTCCTAAGTATTTCAATTTCTTGGTTGCTATTGTAAAAGGTATGGTTTCCCCAATTTCTCGCTCAGTCTGTTGTTCATGTACAGGAATGCTATTGATTTTTGGGTGTTGACTTTGTATCCGGCTACGCTGCCGAATTTGTCAATTAATTCCAGGAGTTTTCTTGTGGAGTTTTTGGGGTCCTCCATGTATAGTATCATGTCGTCTGCAAATAGTGATAGTTTGACTTCTTCCTTTCCTATCCTTACTCCTTTTATTTCTCTCTCTTGTCTGATTGCTCTGGCTAGTGCTTCCAGAACTATGTTGAATAGGAGTGGTGACAGTGGACATCCTTGTCTTGTTCCTGACTTTAAAGTGAAAGTTTTCAGTTTATGTCCATTTAGTATGATGTTGCCTGTTGGTTTGTCATAGATGGCTTTGATCAGATTGAGGTAGAGGCCATCTATTCCTATTTTTTTCTAAGGTTTTTAACATGAACGCATGTTGGATTTTATCGAAATCCTTTTCTGCATCTATTGAGATGATCATGTGGTTCTTGTCTTTGACTGTATTAATATAATGTATTACATTTATTGATTTGCAAATATTGGACCATCTCTGCATTCCTGGAATGAATCCTACCTGGTTGTGGTGTATAATTTTCCTTATGATTCACTGTAATTTATTTGCCAGTATTTTGTTGAGTATCTTTGTATCTATGTTCATTATAGAGATTGGCCTATAGTTCTCTTTCTTGGTTGGGTCCCTCTCTGGTTTTGGTATCAGTATAATACTTGCCTCCAGAAATGTGTTGGGGAGAGTTGCTTCCTTTTCAATTTCATTGAAGAGTTTGAGTGTTGGCATTAAATCTTCTCTGAATGTTTTATAGAATTCTGCTGTGAATCCATCAGGGCCTGGGCTTTTCTTTGTTGGTAAGTTTTTAATAGCGTTTTCAATCTCATTAATTGATATTAGGTTGTTCAGGATTTTTACGTCTTTCTGATTCAATTTTGGTAATTTGTACCTTTCTAGGAATCTGTCCATCTCTTCTGTATTTTCTGTCCTATGGGAGTAAAGATTTTCAAAGTAGGTATTAATGATCTTTTGGATTTCTGTGGGATCTGTAGTGAATTCATCCTTTTCATTCCTTATTGCATGAATTTGAGATCTTTCCCTTCTTTTTCTGATAAGGTTGGCTAGGGGTTTATCAATTTTATTTATTCTTTCGAAGAACCAACTCTTTGATTCACTAATTTTTGTAGATAGATATTTTCCCTCCATTCTTTCTTTTTTCTTCTTTCCCTCATCCCAGTTATTACTTCCTTTGAACAACTTCTTTCCTCTCTTATCATCTATTGTATGTTTTGAGTTTTACTTGCTTTTTCAGTTTTCTACACCAGGGAGGCAAATATGATGTTTACACATGTGGGTTTGATTTATTTCACTTATGAATATGGTCTCTAGTTGTATCCATTTACCTACTGTCTTGGTTACTTTTCTCTTGTTGCTGAGACAAAATACCCAGCACCCAAAATGAAGGAAGGAAAGGTGTATTTAGCTTACAGTTGGTGGAGGTTTCAGTCCATACTTGGATGGTTCCGAGGCAGAGTGGCAAATGGCAGATGGCAATTGTTCATGGAAGTGGAGCACAGCAAAATCCACAAGAGCAAAAGGGAGGAATGGCTGCAAGCAGCCTCTTTTGCTCCGTAACAGGCTACCCCATCTAGGGGGTGTGTAGCTCTCACACAGCCTGCATGCCCTCCTCTTCCACAGGCTCAGGATCTGTACAAAGTAAGTACCCTGGCTTCCTGCTGAGTCACTCAGCCAAACCTCTGGACTCCCCAAGTTGACACAATGTATCAACCATAACACCTACAAAAGCCTCAAGTTTATCCTTTTTATGGCTGAGCAATACTCCATTGTATAAAAATACTATATTTTTTATTATCATTTCCTCAGTTGATGGGCATTTGGGTTATTTCCAAGATTCAGCTATAACAAATTGCGCTACTGTAAACATGGGTGCACATATGTCGTTGTGGTACGATGTTTTTGATTCTTCTGGGAAAATAAACAGAAGGAAAGTAACTGTATTAAGTGGGACTTCTAATCCTAGTTTTGTGAGAAATCTCCAAACTGATATCCACAGTGGTTTTACCAATCTACACTCCCACCAATAGTGGAGTAGGGTTTTTTTTCCCCTACAGCCTCTCCAGCACTTGTTATTGGTTGATTTCTTGATGATAGCCATTCTTTCTGTGATGAAATGGAATCTCATTGGTTTTAATTTGCATTTCTCAAATGAGTAATGATGTGGAACATTTTTTCATGTTTTTGTTTGCCTTTAGTACTTCATCTGTGAAGTGTGTATTCATTGCAGATGCCCAGTTATGAACTGGGTCCTTAAATTTGGGGGCAAGATTTCAAAAAATTGTTTATATCTTCTAGAGAGGAGTTCTTTGTTTGAGGAGCAGTTGGCTAAAATTTTTTCTCAATTCATGGATTTTCTTTTTACTATATTGGTAATTTCTTTTGATGTGCAAAAAATTTTCAATATTAGGACAGTATAGTTGTTGATTCTTTGAAGTGTTTCTCCTACAGTTTGGTTTTTGTTCATGAAATCTCTGCCTACTCCTAGGTCTTCAAGATTTTTACCTACTTTCTCTTCCAATAGATTTAGTATTTCTATTTTAATGTTTAGATCTTCAGCCCATTTTAATTTTAGTTTAGTGCATGGTGAAAGACATGGATCTAGTTTTAATCTTCAGCATATGGAAAGCCAGTTTTTTCAGCACCATTTATTAAAGAGGCTATCTTTCTTCCAGTGAAAATGTTTGACCCCTTTGTCAAAGATAAGGTGGCTGTGTGTTTTTGTAGTTGTATCTGCATCTTGTAATCTGTTCCATTGATTTTCAGGTCTTTTTTTCTCAGTACCATGCTGATTTTATCACAGTAGCTTTGTAGTATAATTTCAAGTCTGGAATTGTGATACATCCTGACTTTCCTTTGTTTCCCAGTATGGCTTTTGATATTCTCGGTCTCTTCTACTTCCAGATGAATTTTAGGAATGTTTTCTCTAGACCTATGTGGTATACTAATGGTACTTTAATTGGGATTGCATTTAGTCTTTACAACAACTTGGGAGTATTGCCATTTCTACAATATTAGTCCTTCCTATCCATGAGCAAGGAGTATCTTTCCATTTTCTGAGATCCTGTTTGATTTCTTTTTTCAGAGTACTATAATTTTCACTGTGTAGACCTTTTGCTCTCTTTGTTAGATTGATTCCTAAGTATTTTATCTTTTTAGATGCTATTGTAAAATGTATTGTTTCACTAATTTCTCTCTCAGTTTGTTGTTTGTGTACAGGAATGCTATTCATTTTTGAGTGTTAACTTTGTATCCAGCTACACTACTGAATTTGATTGTTAAATCTATAAGCCTTTTGGTGTAGTTTTTGGGGTCTTCTATGTAGAGTACCATGTCATCTGGGAATAATGATAATTTCACTTCCTCCTTTCTTATCCTTATTCCCTTTATTTCTCTCTTTTGTCTAATTCTCTAGCTAGTATTTCTAGAAGTATGTCAAATATGAGTGGTGACGGTGGACATTCTTGTCTTTTTCCTGATTTTAAAGTGAATGTTTTCAATTTTTGATCATTTACTATGACGTTAGCTGTTGGTTTGTCATAGATGGCTTTGATCAGATTGAGGTAGAGGCCATCTATTGCTATTTTCTGTAGGGTTTTTATCATGAATGAGGGTTTGACTTTACTGAAGGCTTTTCTGCATCAGTGGTGATGATCATGTGATTTTCATCTTTGGCTGTATTGACATGGTGTGTTACATTAGTTGATGTTCATATATGGAACCATCCCTGTGTTCCTGTGATGAATTCCACTTGGTCATGATGTATAATCTTCTTGATAATTTGTTATATTCTGTTTGCTAATGTTTCATTCATTAGGGAGATTGGCTTGTAGGTCTCTTTTGGACAGGTCTTTCTCTGGTTTTGGTATCAGGATAATTATCCAAGAATGAATTGGGGAGAATTCCTTCCCTTTCAATTTCATTAAAGAATTTGAAAAGAATTGGTGTTAAATGTTCTCTGAATTTCTTGTAGAATTCAGCTGTGAATCCATCAGGACCTGGGCTTTTCTTCATTGGCAAGTTTTTATTACATTCTCAATTTCACTGGCTGATACTGAGTTATTCAAGATTTTTATATCTTCTCCATTCAGCTTTGTTATAAATATGTATCTAGAAATCTGTCCATTTCCTCTATGCTTGCCTTCCTATGAGAATAAAGATTTTCAAAGTAGATATTGATCTTCTGAATTTCCACAGGATCTGTAGTGATTTCACCTCTTTCATTCCTTTTTGCCTATATTTTAGTTTATCTTTTCATTTTTTGGATAAGGTTGGGTAGAGGTTTATCTATTTTATTTGTCCTTTCAAAGAACCAACTCTTTGATTCATTTATTCTTTGTATTGGCTTTTAGTCTCCATTGCATTAATTTCTGCCCTGGGCTTTATAATTTCCTGTCTTCTTTGGGCTCTGAGTTTGATTTGCTCTTGTTTTTGTAGAAGCTTGAGGTGCAACATAAGTTTGCTTGTTTGTGCTTGTTCTGTTTTCCTGAGGTAGGAATTCACCACTATAAATTTCTCTCTGAGGACTGCTTTCATTGCATCCCATAGGTTCCTGTAAGTTTTATCTACATTTTCCTTGGATTGTAAATATTGTTTAATTTCTACTTTGATTTAATCTGTGACCCATTGGTTGTTCAAGAGGGTGTTGCTTAATTTCCCTGTGCTTATGGAGTTTTCATGATTTATTTTGTCACTACTTTGCAGTTTCATTGCACTATGGTCTGATAGTATGCTCAAGGTAATTTCAATTCCTTTGCATTTACTTCACAGTGGTGTTTTCCAATCAAACTTTAAGTCACTGCTAAGTCCTTGAACCACAGTTCCCTGTTGGAGAATTTCTGACCAAAGAAGCATGCACTATCTGTGGTTCTGATTGGTTTCTGTAGTGAGAGGAAGCCAAGGAAAGCACAGAGTCAATGGAATGTGGTGGTGGAGGGGTGGGGCAGCCCGTGCTTCTCCACAGTGAGAGTTTTGAATGCTATGTTTCCATAGTTCCAAATTATCTGAAATTTTATGTGTCATATCAAAATGTCATGTTATCTAAAGATAAGAAACTGTTCTTTAAATATCTTTGCTTCTCTTTAGATTTAAATTAAAAACTCATCCAAATATGTTGAGAGCTAAATGGAGATATAACCTTAGGTGGAGACATACAGTCTTTGGTAAATTTGAGATTTGTCAAAATACAATTTTCAAAAGAAAATCATAATTCTCAAGTACGTGTCAAATGAAACATGTCTACCATATCATTCAAACTTAATAATTGTAAAAACAAGTCAGAGGTTACAACTGCCTGCAAAGTACCTCCTGAAGGCTAGGACTTTTCTAAGAAAAGATTGCCAAGTTAGGTTATGTGTTCCAGACAGAAACCATTTGGTTTTAATTATCTCAAGTATTCATTCAATTATATTTAGTAAATCTTTCAGACCTGTTAATGCATGGGTGACTACTCATTGCATAGATCCACAAGATTGTACCTATCTGGGAAATAGCCCTCTCTTTTCTGGGGAAAGTTATAATGTAATATTTAAGTACTTATTTTGTGGAAAGTAAACAACATAGAAATGGGTTGAAATTTAATTTACTGCCTTGTATATGACCATGAGTAGAGTGTTATCCTTAGGAATAGCTTAGTAATCAGAGCATTGCTGTGGGATTATAATATATGGTA
>PVLD010023511.1:0-27250 GCA_004027595.1 Dinomys branickii | reverse complement strand
GGACAGGGAGATGGAGAGGGAGAGAACCTCCCTTCTCCTGAGGAGAGGAAAGAGTAAGAGTACCATAACAGAAGATAGCGGGGCAGACCTACCACATGGGACAGTGTCTGGCACATAGTAGTAGCTCAATACTTATAAAATAAATATCTGTTTACATTTAACACGGCTGGGAGATTCTAAGAGCAGCAAGCAACTTTTCCTAGTAGCTGAGCTCCTGGCTACGCAGAGCTGTCCTGGCCACTTACCGTCATGACCCGGATGTTATGCTCCAAACCTCACAGTGGATTTCTTCTTATCCTGTAAAAGCTTTTCCATGTTGCTGTGCTCTTCTCTGCTTCAGCCTGGATGTGTGCACAAACTCTCAATTCCCCAGAGCACACACAGCCAGGACACCACAGGCTTCACTCCAAGTTCAGGAGTAACTCAAGCATGGTACAGAAAGTAGCTTGGAAGTATTTTTGGGGGACTTACGGAAATTATTTTTAAAGCATATTTGGTAAAAGAACAGATTTCTCACACTTCTTCCCCGAGGGCAGGTGCTTTTGTTTTGGGAGTGTTGATCTAAAGGCTTGTTTCTTTTGGAGGCTGAGAAAACTTGGATTCTATCCCTCAACTTCACTTTGTCTTTCCTACCAAGCCCTGAGCATGTTCAGAACAGGACGCATCTTCCCTATCTTGGTTCCATCACTGAATCCCACAGAGGACCTAACACACTGTGATGCTCAAGTAAACGTTCACTGACTTACACAGGGAAAAAGCCACAATATTATCTTTAATTGATGAGTTGGCTTAAAGAAGTTACTTCAGGTTGTTTATTGGAAAGACACCACAGAGAATTAGTAAGATGCCTTGCTCCTCTTTATTATAAGCTGGTTTCTGTGACTTTAGAGTTGAAAAATGTGTTTCAAGTACAAATTCCTGCGCAAACTACACAATCATCACATTTCCAGAGAAACTGGAGACCAAGGGGACCTGGAAGGGCACTAGCACCCTCACTAGGAAACCGGAGCCCAGATTCTGTGTTTTTCTCAGTACTGTGCTGCTACCGGGTCACACATGTCATGGGTCCATCTGTAGATGGGCAGTGGAAAATATTACTTTGTGTCTTGTATTTGAAAAATACTCTGAAGCAATTGCTGCTTTTAAAAAAATACTGTGAAGCAATCATTGATTTTTACAATCAGCACACTCTAATTGTATGAATGTTGCAGAGTCTTAAACGTTCTAGAATTGTAGTCTGCCTAAAGACATATGCCAGGGCCCCACCCCAGGCCAATGGAGCTCAAGCATGGTATTTAAACATTTTCCTAAATGGCTCCAATTGTAGCCAGAATTGAAAATCACTGCTTTTAATTCTTAATAAACTATTTCTAAAGTACAATTATGTTAATTTTATGCTTTGTTCTCATCCATTTGCCAACTCTTCTGTCCACATCCCCCAACTCCATCGCACCCCTCATTCTATGATTAGCTGGAAGTCACAAAGAACTTCTGGTTCCGCTTCTGCGGCTCACAAATACCCGTGGGAACTTCCTGAGTAGTGAGAGTCAACACCCAAAGCACCTAATCTACGCTGAACACAGAGGACATGGTCACCCGCTGGGGACAAGGCCGAGCTGCATTGTTTTAGGGACTAGGTATCCACAGAGTCATGGGGCTGGCAAGAAGCATAATTTATCCCTTGGCCACCCAAGACCTCTTCAGTTCCACATGCACCTTCTCTATCTTCAGACTCTCTGAGAAGAGCTATTCCATGCTTCCTGTGGTTATTTTTAGCCACATAGTAAAGTATGTTCTTTTACTGCACCAATTCAAGCTGCTCTCTGCAGTGGAGATGAAGAATAATGGCCAGGTTGCCTGTTACATACTCTTTGCTGAGTTGTGAGAAATCACAAATCCACAACCTGGTCTTCTTTTCTGCAGGCTAATAATGAATAATAGAACCTGTCACTTATGGCTTATGTTTTACAGCCTATATGTATATTTCTCGCCCCTCTCCCCCGAGCCCAGGTAGACCACTGTCTAATAGAAGAGCTACTTGCTGAGATACGGTTTGACATATCGTCTAAAGGTGAATGATGCACACTTACATGTTAAGGTCTTCATTTTGAAGTTTCGCTGCATTCACATGCAAGCACTTTCTATTTTTCCCCTTATGATATAATTCTAAGACATAAAATGTAGTCACTGGGTCATAAATTGTAATTACCTTGCCTTGTATCTGAAAGCAGAATGCAAACAAAGCTTTTTTGCTTTGGTAATTTCTATAATTTTACACATAGCATTAATAAGACCCTGGGTATAACTCAAATGTACAGCTTGCACCCACAATGCCATAAACATAAGCTTTGCTCAGAGAAATTGTCTCCAAAGTACCGACCCAGATAACAGAATTAGTCATTAACTCCTCAGGCAGACTTTACATTTTCTTTATGTAGTGTTTCCTACACTCGTCCTAATATTGTGCCATTTTTTTACCAGCTAGTTAAGATCTCATTGTATAAACAGTAACTGAAAATATTCATGTCAAAGATAATCATTCCTTTAAAAGGTTTCTTTGTCAGGTATTCATTAAAGTAGGTTTCACATCAAAATGATAGTCACTAATATAGGGCAAACGTCTTACCATGTGGCAGGCTTTTAAAAAAATTTTAAACTTTATTAGCACTATATCAAATTCTTAGCTTATGTTCTGTAATAGAACAAAGATCTGTTTTATGAATACACACTGATTAGAATAGTTATATGGAAAGAGAGGAGCACAGAGAAGAGGTACATGTTCCTGGATGTATCTAAAACCAATTTTTGGAAATATCTACTTCCATCAATGCGACCCTTTATAAGCAGCACTTCCATTTTCTTAATATTGGTCTTAAAATTTCACTTTGTGATAAATTCTCTAAATGAAGGCTTCTCCCCAGCTAACGCTGGCTACTCTGGCTGCACGAAGCCCTGGTATTTTGCCTCAAGACAGGAGGTAACAGGGATAGACACAGCACCAGGCACGTTTCCTCTGGATCAGGCACATGAATGTCGTGAGCCTGGTAATGGCTAGCGTAGGGGACAGGATCTCACCAAAGCGCCCACACAAAGAGCTGCCCTGTGGAAGCCCCAGCAGACATCATTTTGTTTCTCTCCAAAGCAATTTACAGCCTTCCTTGGGTTTTCCAGAGGAAGCTTGCAGACCCTCAGTTTTTCACCTACACGTGATGGGACAAGGCGAATGTCTCAGGAAGGCAATTTATGTCCAAGCAGTGGGAGGGAAACAGAAAAGGGCAAGAACTGAGGCCACAGCTGTGAGGATCTGAGTTCTCTGGAGGAGCAGAGTGAGAATAACAAGCAGCCTTGATGGATAGTCAGAGACAGCGAGAGTCGTTAAATTAATGCCAGGGTAAGAACAAATCCCCGGCCTCAGGTTCTTTCCGAGGAGAGACCCCTGTCTGCTCTGGCAAACCCCGGGTGGCAGGGTCAGGGGAGCCTGAAATCGTGATGCCTGCCCCATGTCTCTGTGTGAGGAGCCGGCTGGAAATGCCGTCTGAGCCTGCCCTGAGCTGCCCTTGGACATGGCCTGGTTGTGAATGTTTGATTAGAAGTGTTTGTTGGATTATAAGTGACCTTAGGCTTTGCTTGTTTTGTCTTATTTTATTTTTGGCAAGTCAAAGCACTGCTAAAGTGAGAACTGGCTCTCGGAATTATAACTTGACATTTTCCAAACTTAGTGTCCCTCCATACCGCGTGACGGGGTGGATCTTGGAATTTCCTTCAGCACTGCTTTCTATACCCCGAGGGCTGTCAATCTCCATCCCAGGATGCGAGAGTCTAGTCTGCTCTATTCTGTGTATTTTTTAATTGTAGTGCAATATTTATAACATAAAATCTACCATTTTCAACCATTTTCAGAAGCACAATTTAGCAGTGCAGTACTCACAAGGTTATGAAGTGATTAGTTGGATCCAGAACACTGTCATTGCCCTGCAAGAAAATTTTGAACTCATTAATCATTCACTGCCCCACACCCTGCTCACCTCCTGACAGCCACTACATTGCTGACCGCCTTTGGGGATTTGCTCACCTGTATGTTTCCCACAGATCAAATCATAGACTATGTAATGCATGGGGCTCCATTCACCCAGTGTGAGTTTTTTGAGGCTCACTCATGTTGCATCTGTATTTATTGTAAAGCTTTCAAAAATGATTCCTATCAGAATAGAACTTAGCTTGGTCAATAAGCTGGATATATACTGTTCAAAGAAAGTTTCAACAATATGATAAAGTAAAAAAATTTATTTTCCCACTTAACTGATATTTTATTTTTACGGGCCTGAATACATAGGCTCTTGTTACACTAAAAAGCAAATCGCACATGAATACCTATGCATGACCTATATGTACAGTGTGTGTGTGTGTGTGTGTGTGTGTGTGTGTGTGTCTTGATTACTGAGGTCTTCTTTTGGGCAGTAAGGACAGGTGTGGTGATGTTTGATAAAGAAAGTCACACTAAAAATAATATGCAGAAATAGTAATATCCTACTTATGAATGATGTAAGAAAAGATATTTAGATTAGAGTTTTTCAGGCTCTTTGTAATCTCTCTCTCCCTCTCTCCCAACATGTGGGGAATTGAACCCCGAGACTTGAACACAGTAGGAAAGTGCTCTACGACTGAGCTGTATACCCCCGGCCCATACTTCTTCTCTTGTTCTTCTTAGGGTAACATTAGCTTTGTTTGCAAACTAAATCTGATCTAAAGCTTCTGTGACTTAATGAACTTAGAAACTAGTGGAGAGAGCTTGCTTCATTCTGGAAAATTAACTTACTTTTGATCAAAAAATGTTAAGGGTAGCACCCTTCCTTGTTCCTCACATCACACCATAGGGACCAGGGAAGGTCTCCAATTCCTGTGCACCTAGGCTTCCATGTTACATTTGTAAAAATATAGTCTCCTAGACCCTAGAGATTCTGACCCAGTCTGGATAAACACTGGAAATCTGTACTTTTTTTTTTGGTCCCAGGAATCAAACTCAGGACCTCGTACTTGCCAGGCAGGCACTTATGCCACTGAGCTGTATCCACAGCCTGGAAATCTGTACTTTTGACAAGCATCTTAGGCCAGGGGTTCTCCAATTGTAAACCTATTAGAATCACCCCCAAGGGCTTGTTTAAACAAAGCACTGCACCCAGAGTTCCCAGAGTTCCAACCAGTCGGTCTGGAGGGGGCTGGGCATTTACCTAACAAGACCCCTGGTGACCTTGATGTTGGGGAAGGACCACACTCTGAAAGCAATTGTCATAGGGGTTTTGAAATAACGGTGCCTGGACCACATTTAGAGGCAAACTAAATCAAACTTCTGCAAGTTAGGCAGAGACTACAGTAAAAACCAGCGGAAGGAAAAAAAATAAATCTCTGCCCCTTGCTACGGAATCAATAATTTTTATAAACAATCTTAATATAGTATTCTAATCTAAAAAAAAGTCAGTTAAGGACTGAAAACTAATACATTAAAAAGAGGATTTTCCTTTGTGAGTGGCAGTTATTATAGTATATTATTATTTTTTGTTTGTTTTAATTTGAGACAGGTTCTCACTATGTAGTGCAGGCCGCCCTTGAACTCAGGGATCCCCCGGCACAGCCTCCCAAGTGCTAGAATTATAGGCATGAGTCACCACACCCGGCTTATATTACTGTTATTGATTTTTTTTGTCTTGTTGAGACAGGGTCTCCCTATGCAGTCCAGGCTGGCCTTGAGCCCACTTTGTAGCCCAGGCTGGTCTTGAATTCACAATAATCCTCCTGCCTCAGCCTCCCAAGTGCTGGGATTATAGGCATGTGCCACCACATACAGCTACTATTATTGATTACAATAAAACTAGTGTTCCGTTTCTAGAAGATAAACATACATTGAATCTATCTGTATGATTTTAAGATTTAAATTAAATTTTAATTGATCCATTAAAACATAAAAATTATACACATAAGATTACAAACAATATTTACTTTTGACTTTCAGGTGTATATATCAAAGCTTATCAATTATGGTGTTGCAGATTTGATTTTAAATAATATAAAAATACCAACTGAAGCACAAAAAATTCACTGTTTAAAGGTTTAGAGTTTCAGTTAGAAAACTGATTCAGGAGTACAGCCTGCTGGATATTTCTGATATTGCACATTTAATATCTTTCCTTTGCAGTATAAATTCCCCACCATCTTTTTTTTTTACAAGCTCAGTAAAATTAAAACATCAGAAACCTTGAAGAGCTCCACATTTTCTTTTGCCCTGTGAGGACCTCATGCCAGCAACCTTACTAGAAGACTTCATGCCAGGTGTTCATGCTGGATCTCGCTGTCTATAACGGGGTAATAGATC
The DNA here is from genome assembly GCA_004027595.1 of Dinomys branickii. Taxonomy (NCBI): domain Eukaryota; kingdom Metazoa; phylum Chordata; class Mammalia; order Rodentia; family Dinomyidae; genus Dinomys; species Dinomys branickii. The sequence continues at coordinate 20,883 of PVLD010023511.1, read as the reverse complement.
AGTTCCACCCAGCAGGGCTATTGTGTGAATTTAAACTGTTAAATTCCTAGAACAGTTCTGGATTCGTTGTAAGAACCTATGAGCTTTCCATAAATATATGTACATGTGAGTATGTGAGCGTGTGTGTGTGTATGTGTGCCCGCATGTGCACACACATGCCAACAAACAGAAAATGTCACTTTCTGATCTTCTTTCTACACAACTTGTCCAAATTTGATTTTGTTTCAAAGCAACATTTACCAGGACTGGCTGGGCCTCTGTAGTACTGCTTCTCTGAACTTTGACTTCTGATAGCTCTTGCTAAGGATTAGACACCGGAAAAATCGTATCATTTTTGTAGGTAATAAAATTTAATAATGAAGTGACACATCACTGCTGAATAATTTCCTGTAAGTAAAATTGTTTAAAATCTGTATTGGGTGCCTCCAGGCAATGACCACGAGCAGGCAGTAGGCCTCTCACTTGAGGATTCCAGGGATGTGATTCAGGAAACAAGAACTTCAGAATTCTGATCAGAGGCATCCAAAGGCTACATAATGTAGGAAAAAATCATGCACTGATGAAATGCAGCAGGAATCAGTTTGCTGCAGTGATTGACTAGACATAGCTAGTTGTCTCTGATTCAGTGGGAAGCCTCACTGGGTATCGGTTTGGTTGCCAGGGGGCACTGTGGTTCAAGTTATGCGTGTCCAAGTTGCGAGGGCTGCAAACTGCAGGGATCCCTTGCTGCAGTACAGGACCATTTTTAGGGTGAGGCTCCCCTACCTCTGTCTCACTGCCCCAGCATTGTGAGCATTGGGTTGTTCAGCGAGTCCAGAGTCAGCCTGGAGTGGCACAAAGAGGGCATTCAGTAGACACGGGCCACACAGAATGGCACTTTTGCACTGGAAGATCAGGGCTTAATTGCAAGATACATTTACTTGACCTTGTCTTTATTGCAAGCCCTGGGTGCCCATCTGCCCCAGCTCAGGTAAATGTGAGGCAGAAGTTTGGGGGAATTTCCAGTCTGATACACCCAGAAAAGACGAGCTACATTTGCAGAATATCGATTTGTCTCCCTACCCCTCATCAGCAGCAGCTTATCAAAAACCTCACTCCACATTCAGCCTTAACGCAGAGCAAGGTCCAGGTGAAGAGGAAAATAATTAGGGTTCAGTGTTGGGTTGATTATACAGATTAGATAGGGCCTGCTATTAATGGCCAAGTGTTAGGGAAGGGTGTTAGAGGACTTCTTTTATTTCCCCTGTTTTTAACCTCGTGTAGTACTGGTTAATGTTCTTAAAGTAATGTGTGCTACCTTATGCAAGTAATGGGATAGGTCCCTCTTATTCATAATCAATAAATTCAAATTGCTTCACTGTTGATTAGTTGGTAAAATCTATGGATGACAGTGATTTGTTTTCCAGGTTCAGTCACAGCATTACTGACTTTTACTTTGTTCCCAAGACAGTGATCTGTGAGAATGACATACTTGGATTGTGTTTACCTTGGGCATCCCTGAAACCCACTGGAGAATGTTTATCCCACAATAATTAGGAATGAATTAATTAGGAAAAATAATTTTTAATGGTCTGATTTTAAAATGAATGGTTTTAATCTATGGAGAAAGTTTCAGAAACTTTCACCATATTTTCCTGTTCACAATGAATTTTTTTTTTCTTTTTTGGTAACGGAAATCAAACTCATGACCTCATGCTTGCCAGGCAGGCATTGTGCTGCTGAGCTAAATCCTCAGCTCCCACAATGAATTTTCAACCACATACATTTATTATCTTCTCTAAAATAAATACTTGTTACAGAGGAAATATAATTGCAGACATTATTTACAGAGAATTAGCTTTTGAGAGCAAGGACTCAGTTGTATGCTCGCCGCAATAGAAACTTTGTATTTGAGCCTATTGTGAAAGGCTGGGGATGTAGCTCAGTGGCACAAGCATCTGCCTGGCAAATACAAGGTCCTGAGTTCTATTCCTGGTACCAAAAAAAAAAAATTGAACACAGTATGAGGACTGGAGACTGACTTATTCTTCCTGTGCCACCTAGTGGAAGACACAAATGGTTTTACCAGAGTTGGTATAGGTTATTTGCCACCAATTTTTCCAAATTTTCATTTGTAGTAAATATTCTACACTATACTGAATGGTACATATCAAGTTAAAATAATACTGAGGCAGAGAAAAGGAAGTATAAACCATGTCTAATGGTACAGACAACTACGGCAGGATATGCTCAAGCCTCCAGCTCTCATCATGCGTGACATCAGTAAGCGATTTTGTAGATAAGACATAGGCCACTGCTGATATTCACTCACCATCGTGTTATGGTGCATCCTGATTGTTCAACCAAGAACATCCTGAGGACAAAATTTGGAGACTGAACTAGACTATATTCACTTCCCATCTTTCTTTGCCTCTGTTCTTCCCCCTTCTCTGGCGTGATGAAATGTTACTCATCTTTCAAGTGTCCTCTGTGAGACCTGACTTTTGTCACAGTCTGATCACCTGTAACACATACACACACACACACACACACACACACACACACACACACACTGATAGGACTAATGGGTTCCTCCTGGTTGCGTCTAGAGTGCTTTGCATTCACATTTCAGCTACTGCACTCAATCATATTGTGGCATCTGAAGACTATTAGATATGCTTACAGGTGAAGGTTGGGAATCCTTCCTCTTTAGATGCCACCAGAATGGGTGGACAAAGTCTTTATAGGATCATCACTCCTGCTCATTTGTCCCCTTAGATCAGGATAGGAGCCATTCACCCTAGTGACAGGGCTGGGGACAGATGGACAATTAAGGAGTGCAGGACGTGTGGAAGCAGGACAAGGCGTGGTGAGATGCTGAGGAGAGACAGGCCTTCAGGAGGTGCGTTCTGAGGGCAGTGTAATGAACCTCCCCTTCCTGCAGCTCTCCTCGCCATCTGTCCTCCTCTTCCCTGACACTGAAGAGGCAAAAAACTGCGGAGACAAACTCTCTCAGCTGGCAACTTGGCTGAGTTCCACTGTTGCATGCTGTGGATGGCAGCGATGGTCACAGAAGACTTGTGTGTCAGCAATAGTTCAGGGGTAGTGAAAAAAAAAAGACTCTTGGAGTGTCCCCACTATAGAAGCCTCTTTATTCAGTCCATCCGCAGACATACAGCCTTTCTTGGGCCACACTGTGACTGGTTTAGACACTAGGGCTCCTCCCATGAGCTGGCTCCAAAGGAAAGAGCTCTTTCTTTGGGAATCCAAGGGGAGAACCACCATCCATTAACAAGTCCAGCCTCTAAGAGCTGCTTCATCTCCAGACTCCCTTAGCACTTGCTAGCATGGTCTCGTGCTGTTGCATGGCATGCGAGTCATTGTCCCCGGGTGGGACTGCAAACTCCTTGAAGAACTGCCACAGCTGATACATCCCTCTGTGGAACCTGTGGTGTTAGACTGAGGGTCTTAAGCCTGCTGCATATCCTCACTTAACTGAAAAATAAATACTCCCGTTACGTTTCATATTTTTTCTCTCAAATTCACTCTTATATCTCTCATGCATAGAACACCTCTTCTTTCCCATCTCCCACCCCCTTTCGTGGGACACCCCCTCCCCAAGGCTCCTAACTGCCCATGTCTGCCAGGGGCACCATGGCAAGTCCAGGGCAGTGAGGTGAACAGCTGGGGCCCCTGCTCTGAAGAGAATGTGACACTGACTGAACCCACTTCCAGGGGATATAGAGAGGAGGAGAAGCAATAAACGTAAATTATACCTGAGCTGTTAGGGTCATAAAGTATGTTGCAACCATTCTCCAAACCAAGGTCATCTCAGAGCCCACAGAAACTCCATAATTAACACAGTCTCTTTTCCTACCTAATAGCAGGCACAGTCCTGCCCCATCTGTCCTCTGCTCAGGTGAGAATGAGAAAAGCAATTTAAACCCATTGCAGGTTCAAGTTGCTATTTTTCATGTTTACCAGTTTCATTTCTTCAAGTTGCTCATTGTCTAGGCTGAGAGGGGGTAAGATAAGCCTCGCTTTGAGCATCAGCACGTGACACACCCATGGGAGCTGTAGCGTTTGGGTGAGGCTCTGGGGAGGAATGGTTGGTCTGAGGGCCACAGTAAGGAGGTTGTTCAGGGAATCTGCAGAAAGGGAGACCTACAAGAAAGAGATTTCCAGCATCCTGGTTCCCATCTCAGAAGAGAGCATTTCTGTGTTTCTGGTGAGTCTGAACCAAAACCTCTGTAGTCCACATTATCTCCTTTCTGTGGCATCCACCATCCAATCCGCCTGTCTATCTTGCTGGTTTCAGGGCAAGTTCTTCCAAACTATTCCACTTCCCACCACTCTACTGCCACCAACCTAATCTAAGCTGCCACTCATCCCATGGAACCACTGCGGTGACCTCCTACCTGGTCTCCCTTCCGCCTCTACGCTGTGCACCACACAGCATCAAGATGAGCTTGGCAAAGCACATGTCACATGTCATTTAAGATGCCAAGAGCTACTCTAATAAGAAAGCCCTCAAATTAAGTAATACACTTTTTTTCAATGCTTACCTCCTACACTGTGGTTTTACAGCCCCACAGCCCTGATTCCAGCTTCCCGAGGCCCAAGCAAAGGAAGAAGGCAGAGCTCCCAAGTACTTCACTGTAAACCTGCCTTTCTGGTTAGATATTGTTCTGCTGTATTCACCTCTTCTTGGTCACAGGGTGGAATACTCTAATACGCCTTGAAAATTTTCTGCAAGTCCTTCTTTCACTGTGCATCTCTTCCTTGAAGGTGTGTGTGTGTGTGTGCACGCACGTGTGTATTAGGGCTAAACACTGAGCTTTATGACAAAACCCTGTGTGGGACAGTGACCCTGGCAGACATAGTGTCAGGGTAGCTCCCAGAGGGTCCTTTTCCTGAGCTCTTTGAAGTATGTTGCCACATTCCTATTAGCATAAATACTGCCTGGGCACCAAAAGTGCTTTAGGAAGGAATTAGCTTTGTGTCATTTCTTCCATTAACCCCTCCAGACCGTCTCGTTTCAACTCTGCCCTCTCTGTGCCCCAGGAGGTGTAGCCAGCGGGATGCCAGAGGTCTCACTTTAAGCTCATGGGGGCTTTGGCCTTTGGGAAGGACCAGCAGAATGAAATAGCTGTCTTGTGCTGGCTCCGACCTCACCATTCAGGGTGTCTTCAGAAATGCCACCACTGTCTCTGTGTCTGCAGCCAGTCCTGTCCCTCTGACGTTCAGACCAGTGAAGTGGTGACGACTCCCCCGTCAGAAGCCGGGGGAATGGTGCCATCTTTGCTGACTGACTTTGAAAACAGTTCCTCTACTGAGCTCTCCACATACCACCCAGATTAAATACCCATCTAGCTTCTTCGTGGCCCTTGACTTGTGTCATTGTATAATTAACAAAGAGAAAAGTAGTTCTTCAGAAACATCTGCCTGGAGTCTCAAAATAAATAAGATATGAGGATGTACAAAGTCTTAGGTGACACTGAACATGTCAGTTAATTTACTGTGATAATAGAGTGATTGTAATAAGTGCTCCTGGTTTCCTTCTCTCATGGCAGGTCAAGCTACTGGGTAAGCAGCCCCCAAAGAAAAGCTCAAGAACGGAGCATCGTAAGAGGACCAATTCACTGTCAACAAACCACATGCTTTTCCAGCCAGGAAGAACCCTTTCCTATGAAAGAAACCCTTCTATTAATTTTCATTGCATATTCTCTGATTAAATACTTACAAAAATGTGAGAAGAGTGTAATAGCCCATTCTGTTACATAGGTACAGCTGGTTGGTAAACTATATTGAGCAAAATCTGCCTCCCTCTAACTTTTCCTTGGTCCTTTTCTTTCTTTAGAGCAAACCTGAGTGTGCTCCATTATGGTGGACCTACAGATATCTGCAGACAGCTGCCAAGTTGGGGTCAGGTAGGCACGTCTCTCTCTGGAAGCCCAATGACATATTCCTCACTGCCCAATGACTTCAGTGACCTGGTTCATCAAAGCTCCTATGAGAGTATGGTGTCCAAAAATGGACATAATACTCCAGCTGGACTCTAGCTCAAAATAACCATTCAACATTCAACTAGGTTTGCCTCACCATTCCTCCCTAACTCCTCAAGAGATATTTCTCTTACTTCTGGGACACATTTAAAATTAATCCCGTTCTCTTCACACCCACAGCTGCTACCTCCTTTAACTAGGCTAAAATTATCTTCTCCTCTCACATCATTTCCTGTTTCAAATGCTTCTTTTACAGCTACCATGGTTTTTTCCAGTAGATTCCAGTTTCTTGATTTGATTGTTACTGCCTGACCCCAATCATTACTTTTTCTGCTTCCTAACTTTTTTGTTCTCTTTTCTACAACTTTGTTTCCTGTCACCTTTGCAGAATATACCATGGTTTCAGACAACTTTTTTTAAAATATTCAGCCATTTTCACCCTTTTCCCAGCTAGAAATCACTTTTATATAACCACTTTGTGTTTAAAGTTTAAAAGAAACACACACATACAAATGCATACAACCCAGATGATTTTTTCTTCCAAGTTCATGGACTTACCTATTTTAGTGTTTTGATCACATTCTCCTTAAATGCTGGCATCAAGAATAAGCTGTTAGAGCCCAAGTGTTATAGTACTACCTACTATGGTAATGTGGAACCCTTTATAAAAGTTAAGAAAAATGCATAGAACTTGAGGTAGCCTATCACGCCGGAAATGTTGGTTGACAATGATTGCACCAAAAGATGTATCATGCCATTCAAATTAACCATAAAGATTTCATAAAATATTTGTCCCATGAGCTCCCACCTGCACTTAGCTTTACTTTTCATTGAGACAGAAGCCCAAAGCTTTGATGAAAATCTACTCTGCAGCCTTGTTTTGAAGGAAGACACTGAGGTAGATGCTCAGTACAGAGCATTTCCCATCCATACCTGTGCAAACCTGGACACACGCCAAGTTAAAAAAAAATTTTGAACAGAGATTCAAAGACTAATCTCCAGTGTCACAATGTTTGTCTACCAGAATTCCTTTGGTTATATGTATACAAATTTTTATTGGAAGAGCTCAAAGTTTTCCATAGATATTATCTTTATAGTACTTACAACAGTCTCTTTAGATATGCAGAAACCAGAAGGGTATTGGCTCTGTTTTGAAGCACCGAGCAGTGAGGCCTCAATTCTGAGGTCATTCCTCTCAACAGGTTGACAGCCTGACCAAAGTCAAGGTCACACATTAAGGCACTGGTGTGCCAAGAAGAGACTCCTTGTTTAATAATCTACCCAAGAGGACTGGCTCCCTTTCACATGTACGAAGTCAGCCCTAAGATACTGCCAGAAAGAATATTGACTAAGGCTCTGTCTACATAAATTCAGCCTTCTGAAACATTTATGGAGGGAGAATCAGACATAGAGGCCATACACGGATGTTAGTCATAGTAATGACCCTAGTGGCCTGTCCTTCCTTAAAGCCATAATGGAACACTACACTGGCCAGCCAGCCCTAATGGATTTGCTCCTATGTCCCACCTGCCTCTCGGTTCCTGTCCCCCATGCTGGCCCCACTCTGGATGTGCCTAACATGCATCTAGTTAGCATGCTGCTGCTGTTGCTGAATTCTTGGAATTTTAAAAAGTCCATGAATTTGCATTAGTAACCTTCTTCCATTCCACCAATCAGGGAGGTTTGGAAGGAGCCATTCAAGCCTGTGACCAAGGAGAAGCAGCCTTCCCCATCTACACGTATCTCCCAGGGAAAGCATGAGCCTCCGGTCTAGATTTCTGAATATGCAGCCCTGTCTTGCTGTCTCACCAAGCTTGGACTTCACCTCTCCATGGATTACCAAGGTCTGGCCAGCATGAGTCTGAATGTACTATTGTCTTGCTATGATTTGCTGTCTGAAATCTCACTTTTTCTAGGACTTCTGTGGCCATTACACGATTTGCCCCAAGTTCCTGTTACTCTCCTGCTCATTCCCTTTCTCCTGACTTGCTTCCACTTGCTCCTTTAATGCCCTGGGGCAAATGTCATAAAAAGATATCATACGCCTTGCTGGTGACAAGAACTGGCACTGCCTTCCTTTCCGTTCCAGACAGGTTCCCTCTACACTATGCATAGCACATGTACTGCAAGTATTTTTTCCCTAACAAGAAGCACATAAAAGTCCATGGCTGGGCTGGAATTTCTGAATGTGCAACTCAGTACTATCATTGCTAACACATTGCCCTAAGCCACGCTTGGATGCCTGGTTGTGGGACCATTTGTTTCCCCTAAACTTACATATTTTCTACTTAACAACTGCTTTTCTCCTGAGAGAAGTACTTGTGAATTGCATATTTAATAAAGGACTTCTAAGGCTAAGGCAGCAGGATCATCTCAAGTTTGAGGCCAGCCTGGGCTACATAGTGAAATCAAAGCCAGCCTGGACTACAGAGCAAGACCCTGTCTCAAAAAAAAAAAAAAAAAAAAAAAAATCAAAACAAAACAAAAATAAAGAAAGAAAGGATTTCTATCCAGGATATATAAAGAATGCTTATAGCTCAATAAACAAGGCAGTTAAGAAACAAATAAAATCTTTCACAAAGAAAGATGTTCAAATGAAATAGAAGTACATAAAAATGATATTCAATGCATCCTTCATTAGGAGAATGAAAATTAAATCCACAGCGAGAGACCAGTACAGGTATGTCTGAATGTCTAAGTTAAAAAGGCAAGACCCAGTCCTGTTAATGATGCAGTCTTTGGAATGCTTATACACTGCTGTGGAAATGCAAAATGCTATAGCTACTTTACAAAAACAAGTGGGTCATTTTACACAAGATTAAACAATGATGACCAGAGCAATATATGCACACCCATGTTTATAGCAGCACAGTTTGTATAGCTGCATTTTGGAAACAACCTAAATGCCTATCAACTGATAAATAAACAAAACTCATTTTTTATACAAGAGAATATTACTCAGCCATAAAGGATAAACTTGAGAACATTTCTAGGTAAATGAGTGCACCTTGAGACCAGACTCATAAATTAAATAAATAGGACACACTTGTGTAAATATCACACTGCTTCTCTGGTGTGAGAAGCTGAAAGTGTAAATAGAAACTAAAATGTATAATAGATATTGTGAAATAGGAAGCAATTGTTCAGAAGGAAAGGAGAACTAAGGAGGGCAGAGGGGAAAAGGAAGGAAGAGAAAAAAGCGAAATGAAACAAAGAATAAAATGGAAAGAAAGCTTTGTAATAAGAGGGGAAGAGGGGTTGCAGGGAGGGGAGGGGATCAGGAAAAAAGAGGAATCAAGATATATTGTGCACAGGGACAAATTCCCTGTGATGAATGTGATCATTATGCATATCCAAATTGCACCAACAAATAATAAAAAAAAGATTAAATATGAGCCAGAAATCTTGCTCTTAGGCATCACCCAAGAAAAAAGAAAACAAGCACCCGTACAAAGACTAGTGCTTTTTTTTATTTTAAAGAGAATAAAAAATAAGAAAAAAAACAATAAAACTGATGCAGAATTGTAAACAAGATGATAGGAAATTAATAATGGTTGTTATACTGCATATGGATACCTTCAAAGTGGTTGTTCAGATTACCAGACATAGGCTTGCAAAATTGATCACACAGTTAGGCATTAACTGTTCCTTTCAAGAAACCAATAAAAATTAGTACAATTAGCTCAGCTATCTTATGTATGTTTCCCTTTCTTCTTGTCTCCTTTCCCCCACCCCAGTTAAGACTAGCATTTTAATGTTCATCACGATTTTATTTACAGAGGGCTTGAATGGAAGCAAATGTCCATTGGCAGGTAATTGGAGACATAGGAGATGAATAAACGACCATGAATGAATGTCAATGGAAAGGAGCAAGACTTTGCTAAGTAAAGAAATCAAACACAAGAGTATATGTCATTTATATGAAATTCTGGAAAAGATAAAATTATAGCAAGACAGGCAATGATTTCCAGGAGCAGGTATATAAAGTGGGATTGATTATGAAGCATTCTGAAGGTTTTTCCGACTGAACATAAATATTACACATCGTGATTGAGGTAGTAGTTTTTGATAATTAATTGAACAATAAATCGTTAACCTGCGCACTCAAAACTGGTGTATTTTAGTGTAATTCGTTTATACCCCAATGCAGAAGATATTTTTTAAAACAAGGAAATATATCAAAGAAATAAGTGGATAGTGTTTTAAGACATAGGTTTGATAATTATTCATGTATAGTGAGATCAAAAGACACTGAAAGAATCACTTGTTGCTCCTCAGAGGTCCAAGAGGGGGGAACAGGTGCATCACGCAGGCTGTGTGGGAAGCCCGGGTTGGTCAGCAGGCAGAAGATGCGAGGGGAGAATATGGGGAAGAGTCTTGACTGTGTTCTCCCTGGGAAGAACTAGGTCGGGCAAGGCAAGGAGCTTGAGCGATGTGAAGGTGCTCTGTGGTTTAGGTGCTGGCTCTGCCTGCCTGGTACCTGCTATGGAGTAATCAGGACAGCTGAATAACACCCTGTGTGTGACAGCTCAAGAGAAGCGGTCACAGAGCTGTGAACTCTGGAGAGCTAGTTCACACATGAAATTCAGGCTCGCGGGCAAGTCTCTGACTATCTCAGCAACTAGCTGGCCTAGGGAGGGGCTGTCCCTGGTAAAGTCAAAAGATTAGCAATACAGAAAATGAAAGGGATGAGTAACATGGACACAGGTGGGTATAGATAGACAGATATGTGATAAACTAATACAGCAAAATGTTCATCGTAGAATCTAGGTGTTAGGTAAACAGGTTTCACTCTACTATTCTTTTGTTTCTGGTCTGTAAATTTTTATAAAAGTTGAGAGAAAAGTGCTCCTTTAGATATGTGGCCTCTTGCCCCATGATGGTTTATAAAAGTTCTGTTTCTCCACCCTTGTCTTGCCAGCCTGGATTCCAGACCTACGTGCTCTCTACATTACTGTACCCTGCATTCCTTAGTTGTGAGCACTGAATTCTCCAGATCAGCCAACTTTCTTGAGTCCGTAAGAGGCATCTCTGACTGGCCACAGCTTCCTGTTATGCAGTTACAGAGCGGGCCAGGCCAGTCCAAGGCATCTGGTGTTTTGAGTGGGTTCCATGTTCAAATGCACCCTGTCTTTATGTATGTTCTTCCTCAGATCCTCACCAGTATACCCACACATGAACCTGGGCTGTAATTGACCGTGTACCTCCCACCTTCCCATTTTAGAGTCCTCACTTCATATAGCTCAGAAGGGTGGCTTACTTATAGATAGGGGCTTTCCAGAAGTAATCAAGTTAAAATGAGGTCATTAGAGGAGGCTGTAATCTAATATGGCTGGTATCCTTATAAAAATTGGAAACTTACAAAGCGAAGCAAAGGAGAGACAAGGTGAAACCAACCATCTACAATCCAAGGAACTCCCAAGACTAGGGTAAAAGAGAGGCCTAGAACAGGTCCCTCCCCACCACCTTCAGAGGGTGCTCTGTCCTGCCAACACCTTGATTCTAGACTCTGGCCTCCAGAACAGGGAAACAGTGTTCTATTGCTGTCAGCCCTAGAAAGCTCGAGCAACCACGACGGCCTCTCCCTCTTCTCCTGCTCACTCAGTGCCCTGTGGTCTCTGAGATGCCCCACCCAGACTCGAAAGTCTTAGGCAGTGTTTCCAGAACCTGCCCACCCAAAACCTAGTCCCTAAATTGCCTGTGCCAGAGAGGTGTCAGGGAAGAGCTGAGATCTTAACCAAGCTAAAGTCAAACCCAAGAATAATGACTAACTCCATTAGAATGTGTCCTAACTCTTCAGAAAATGGGCCCAGTTGCTTGTCAATCCATAGGAATCAGCCTATGGAGATGAAATTTCAGGCAGCAAAGGAGATAGGAGAAGAAATAATCTTAGGTGAAATAAACATTTTATTGTTCCTCAGGCCACATTGGTTGGATGGACATTCATGTTTACACAAAAGTGTCCATGCTGGCAAACAGCAGTCTCAAAAAATGTATAGAGTATTGCATAGATCAAGAGACAAGTCCCTGACTTCCTCCAAGGTATTCAAATTTATAATGAACCATCCAAAAAATTCACATAGTCATATGCAACCTCTGTCCCCTGTTGATCTTCTGCTAATATTGGAAATGGTAAGACCAGAATGACATGTATAATGGTGCTTTTCTGGTTCTATTTACCAAGGGAGGGAGGGGGAAAGTCAAAGGACTGATCTGGTCTCAGTTTGCAGAGAGTGACAAATGTCTGCGCAGAGCTCAGAGATGCATTCATCACATCTGGCCAAGGGAAAGTATGAAGCAGCAAAAAGAAACTAGATAGGAAAAATATAGCAAAAATACAGCAAATATAGCAAAAATATAAAAGTGAGCATTTTTAGTGTGAGGATTTGCATTCAGTTTAGATAGGGTATTTACTGTTTATAATTTTGAAAAATGAAAAAGCAGTGTCCTAAAGAGAAAAGATCAGTTTCTAATTCACTACCATATTTTTGGTGAAGGCTGCTTGGCTTTTGGAGAGAAGGATACTGGCCTTGTTGGAATGAGGAATAAAAGATAGTGCATAGTCTTGTCCTTCTGAACAACCACAATGGACTTGGATGTTGGATTTTAGAGGCTCCCCTTGAGGGGTCTGTGAATGTAGAAGTGCTGACTAAGGTAATAAGGAGAAACAGTAAGAACTCGAGCCCCTTCTCTTCAAATCTGAGGAATGAGCAGAAGAAACAGAATCTCACATAAGAGTAGCTCTGGTAAGGCTCAGGCCTTTTCTGACTTGTGGACAAAACTACCCAGCCGAAAGCTGTTCTAGTGGACATTTCCACTGGTATCACTCCTTACTACATTTTTAACTCTTTCCATGACACTGCTGCTCAAAGGCCTGTCTTCCTCCAGGATTCAGTTTCTGTCCACAGGGAATAGAACTTCAGTGTCACATAACAGACCTGCAAGCCTGTACTCTGTATCATCCCCTGATCTCTGGTGATTCCAGTTCAAAGGGGGAATGGGAAACTGGAGCTGAGGATTGATGGCCATGCCCGTGTGGCTCACGTGGATTAGCAGGCTCTTCAACTCCAACCACGCACTCCATGTATTTGGCATAAAAAGAAAAGCAAATATATGGAGAAATTAACTTACTTTTTAAAAAGAATAAAGAAAGAGGACTGACTTAAAAGAAAAGTTGGAGATGGAGGTAACAGATGGCCACAGAAGTATCTGTCTTACTTCACACTAGGCACAGAGGAGAAAGAGGGTCCCTGATTTCTCAGGCCAGCTCCTCTCCAGAGACAACTGACGGTGCTTCCTGACTGCCTGGCTTGCTTCTCTCAGATGGTGATTCCTAGGGTCAACATATTTGATTGGGAATTTGGGGAGTGGGGCCTGACACTGCTGTTTCTAACATGTTTCCCCAGTGAATCTAATGCGCCATTTCTCTTCCTACTGGCTTATTTCTCAGTGATCAACAGGACACAAAACACTGATCACAGAAATTTGGACTGAAAAGAGCTTAGAGCAGGCATGCCCAACCCATTGGCTACCCATGGCTCTGGACAGCTAGTCATATGGCCCGAGCTCATAAACTTTTAACCTCACTATGTGTTTCTAAGTGGTATTTTTTGTTACTTGATTGCGTGGTACTCAAGTGTGGACCACGTAGGTGACAAAGGATAAATAGCGAGGGGAGGGCACAGCCCAGGGCTAACTCTGCCTGCTGGGGCTGGCACAGACAGTCAAACTGAAACCATGGGGGTCAGACATTACCCATGCTTGAGCAACTTATCAGGTAGAAGGCAGTGATTACCAGTACTAGTAAAAGTGGCGGGCATAGAGGTTATGTGAGAGATACATGCCCCCTGGGTGGAGGTAGGCTGTTTACAATATAGAGGAGAAAAGGAGGCTGCTTGCAGCCATTCCTCCCTTTTGCTGGTTGTTTGCTGCCATAAACGTTTGCCCTCTGCCCTGTGCCACTCTGCCTCAAAACTAGCCAAGTATGGACTAAAACCTCCACAAACTATAAGCTAAATAAACCTTTCCTTTCTTCATTTTGGGTGTTGGGTATTTTGTCTCAGCAACAAGAGAAAAGTAACCAAGACACTAATACACATAGCATTTCCAAAAATAGCAAAGCAGGACGCAGTGTTCTAACAAACTGTCACTGCCTCAGAGATCTCTGCAGAATCCAGACTTCCTGTTACGAAGTATACAGTAGTCCTTCCCTGTGTGTGGTTTTGCTTTCTGTAGTTTCAGTTACCTACAGTCAACTAAGGCCCCAAATAGTAAATGGGAACATTCTAGAAAAAAACAACTCATCGGTTTTAAATCACATGCCTTTCTAAGTAGTATAATGAAATCTTGACCTCACAGGCCCTCTCCTGCCCCAAACTCAAATCACACCTTTGTCCAGTGTATCCTTACTGTCTCTTCTACTCACTTATCAGTCACTTAGGCGCCATCTTGGTTACAAGATCATCTGTCACAACATAGCACTGCTTGTGTTCCAGTAACCCTTATTTTACTTAATAATGGCCCCAAAGCTGGGCATGGTGGCCCATACATGTAATCTCAGCACTTGTGAGGCTGAGGCAGGAGGCTTGCTGTAAATTCAAGGCCAGCCTGGCTGTATAGTGAGTTCCAGACCAGCCTGAACTACACAGAAAGAACTTGTTTCAAAAATAAAATAGTAAACAAATAATAATAATAACGATGTCCCTAAAGCACAGTGTAATGATGCGGATGATTTGGATATGCCAAAAAAGTTCTAAATTGCTTCTTTTAGGTGAAAAATTTCATCTGAAGAAGGAAAGAAAAAATTATATGCTGAAGAGGCTAAGGGCTATTCTAAGAATGAATCTTCTGTCTGTGAAACAAAAAAGAAAAGGAAATTTATGCTAGTTCTGCTGTCACACTTTAAACTGCCAAAGTTACGATGTTAGTTAAGATGGAAAAGGTATTACATGTATGCATGGGAGATATGAACAGAAAACAGGTTCCAATAGATGGCAACATACAGTATAAAGCACAGTATTATACCAGGCTCAGCACAGTTCATTGATTCAGGCAACCAATGAGGGTCTTAGAGTGTGCTGCCCACCGTCAGAAGGACTTAGTCTGCTTGGGGAGCTTCTCGTTAGCCTGCCTTCCCCTTTCCTCGCCTCTCCTCTCCCCTGCTTCCTCTCCCCTTCCCTCCACCTCCCTTTTCTTCCTTTCCCTCCCCTTCCCTTTCTTTTTCCTTCTTCCACACACATTGGGTGAGAGTTTGTTATGGTCTAAATAAGTTCCTCCCCCAATTCATGTGCTGAAATTTAATTGCCAAAGTAATAGTATTGGGTCAGGGCTTCAGGAAATGATGATGTCGTGAGGGCCACCTGGCAAACAGAACAGTGATATTATCAAAGAGGTCTGAGGGAGCCCTTTCCCCCTTTCCCCCACGGCATTCATCCATCTTGTCCTCCCACCGTGTCAGGCACATAGAAGGTACTACCCATGAAGAACAACCTTCACCAGACACTGCATCTGTTGGCACCTTGGTCTTGAACTTCTACCCTTCAGAACTGTGAGAAATAAATTTCTATTTCTTATAAATTACACAGTCTAAGGTGCTTTGAATAATTTCATTTCTAGATTGATTATTGCTGACATAGCAATATATTTGATTTTTGTATCTTGCAAATTGATGTTGCATCTTGCAAGTTTGCCAAAATTGTTTATTAATTCTATAGTCTTTTAATGTATTTCTTATCTGTGGTATGATTTTTCAAATGTAGATAGGTAGGTAGATAGACAGTACATAGATAAGTAGATAAATAGATAGACAGGTAGGTAGATAGTCTTTGACCCGGGATCCTGGCACAGAACTCAAAAGCCCTCAGAATCTCCTAAGCTACAGGAATATTTTTTGTTATCCACAACCATACCTACACTTAGACTCATAGGTCACTATAGTCCACCCTCAGAAACTGTCAGGGAACAGGCTGGCCATACAATAGAGGGCTGGGAGTTTCAACCTTGCTGCCTGCTTTGGAGAAGGGAGAGAGGGTGGGGCTTGAGCTCAGTCATGTGGGTGATGACTTAATCAATCATGCATATATGATGAGGCTCTGATTAAAACTCAAAACTCTTGAAAAATGAGGTTTGGAACTTTTGGGTTGGTGAACGCCCTGGCGTGCTGGAGAGTGTTCAAGGAGAGGCCATGAAAGGTCTGTGCTCCAAGCCCAAACCTGGTCTATGTATCTTTTCCATTTGGCTATAGTTTTACATTAAAGGATTCAACTGAAGAACAGCCAAATGGAAAAAATAAGTAACATGAGGTATGAGATTGGGGCACGGACCTTCCATGTCCTCTCTATTTGGCCCAGCTATTTCCTTTCATGTTATCTTCTCCCCAAGAGGCTGGGGATGTGGGTCAGCAGTAGAGCTCTTGCCTTGCATGCACAAGGCCCTTGTTCGATCCCCAGCACCACATACTTGGAAGGGAGGAAGGAAGGAAGGAAGGAAGGAAGGAAGGAAGGAAGGAAGGAAGGAAGGAAGGAAGGAAGGAAGGAAGGAAGAAAGGAAGAAGAGACTGGAATATGTGAATTTAATATCCCTCATATCTTCCCCCCAAAAGTCAAAGATATCATGCCACACCACAGTGACCCACGCAGACCAGTGTTTATAGCAGCAAAATTCATAAATGCTAAACCTTGGAAGTGACCTATATGTCCATCCACAGATAAATGGATGGAAAGAATGGGCATTTACATATCTCTTTATCCTGATCTTAGTATGATGTTAGCTGTGGGTTTTCACAGATGCTTTTTGTCAGGTTGAGAAAATTCTCCATTATTCCTCGTTTGTTCAATATTTTAGAATTCAGTAATATTGATTTTGTCAAATGGCTTTCCTAAACCTATTGAAATGATTATTTGAAGTTTTCTTTACTATTGATTTTATCAGTTGATTTTTAAATGTTAAACCAACCATTGCTGAAATAAATTCAGTTTGGTCAGAGGTATAATACTTTGTATATGACTGGATTTGGTTTGCTGGTATTTTATGAGGAATTATATCTATCTATCTATCTATCTATATATATATATGTATGGTATCATACAATTGTTTTTTAAGTCATTTAAAAGAAGAAATGAAACAAGGTGCAACTTATACTACTATAACTACCTACATAATTATCTTTTTTGCAAGGCAAGTCTGTAAGTAATTAATTTTTTTAGTATTTGCTTATCTGAGAATATCTTTATTTTGTCTTCATTTTGATAGGGAAGGGCAAAAATGAAGGATGAGGGGAGAGAAAGCAAAAAAGAAAGAAAAAAATCATGTTTAAAGAATCAAGGTCAGATGTAGCGGTGCACACCTGTAATCCCAGAACTCAGGAGGCTGAGGCAGGAAGATTGCTATGAGTTCTAGGCCAGTCTGGACTGCATAGTGAATTCAAGGCCAGCCTGAACTATATAGCTAAACCTTATCTCAAAAAAAAAAAGATCAGAAATATAAGGGCAAACGGGAACATATTCACAGTATATCAACATCTGGGTTATTATTTCTATTTTCATGTCATTTGAAACATCTCCCCAATAGCAAATATTTAAGGAACAATCTTTTTTTGTTTTGTTTTTTGTCTTTTTGAGACAAGGCCTCGCTGTGCAGTTCAGGTTGGCCTTGAGCTCGCTTTGTAGCCAAAGCTCATCTCCAACTTGCTATGATCCTCCTGCCTCAGCCTCCCAAGCACTGGGATTACAGGTGTGTGTGACCATGCCCAGTTCAAGGGACAATCTTAACCTATGGTTTCTGATCTTTTTCTAAATTGTTTTTACTAGTTTTCTAAGTTAGCAGTGTACTCTTAAGCAAGTATTTTCTGTTATTATAGAAGTGGTACATATGCTTGATACAAAGTAATAACATAGCCACCAAAACAATTCAAACATGATATTCCTCCTATCCAAGAATACACTTAGAGCATTTGCCATATATTTCAAATGATAGCAGGGCCTCCCTTTCATGTTGCTGTCTTTTTTAAAAGTCCAGTTCAGTTGTCCTATAGGATGATCCATCTTCTGGATTTGTCCTGCTGATTCCCCCCCGATGTCACTTAGCTTCTTTCCCTCTCACAACTTGAACTAACTGTGAAATGGAACCGTACCTAAGTTTGCATGTTTCTTTTAAAAGCTTATTCTTGAGTAAAAATTCATGTACATTAAATTCACCTTTTCACCATTTGAAAGTATATGTTCAGTAGTCTTTAGTATATTCACAGTATTGCACAGCTCTCACCACTGCCTCATTCCAGAGGACTTCTTTCACCACCACAGGAGCCCCGTATTCCCTGGTGTCACCCTTCCTCTGGAGACGCGACTGTACTTCCTGCTACTATTCGTAGAATGCACGGTGTTGGGTCTGGCTTCAACTAACATACTGTTTTCAAGACTGTTATACACAGTAGCATATGTCAGTACTTAGCTTCTTGTGGTTGAATAATTGTCTGTTGTACTACCTTCTCTTTACCCATTCATCAGCTGAGAGACATTTGCATCACTTCCGGCGTGGCGCTATGGTAAGTAACACTGTTGTGAGCGCTCCTGTATGTACTCCTGTGAACTGAAGATACAGTTTCAATTCTCTAGATATATATACCTGTGAGTAGATTTGGGTCTCATGGGAACTAACTTTTTCAGGAAATGGAAAACTATTTTCCATTCGCATCAGGAATATTTGAGGGCTCCAATTTCTCCCTTTTCTCAGCCATTTTGGTTTTCTTTTTTAAAAGAATTATATTCATCCTAGTGAGTTTGAAACTGCATCTCATTGTGATTTTGATTTCCATTTTCCTAATGACTAATGAAGTTTTTTATGTGGCTTTTGGTTTTTCATGTATCTTCTTCAGAAACATGTCTATTCAGTCTTTTGCCTATTTTTAAATTGAGTTGTTTCTGTATATGTTTTGGATATAAGGCCCTTAGCAGATCTATGACTTGCAAACACTTTCTCTTATTCTGTATGCTGTCTTTCTTCTTTCTTTCTTTCTTTCTTTCTTTCTTTCTTTCTTTCTTTCTTTTGAGACAGGGACCCACTATGTAGTTCACATTGGACTTGAACTCACTATGTAGCCCAGGCTGGCCTCAAACTCATGGCAATCCTCTTGCCTCTGCCTCCCAAGTGCTGAGATTACAGATGTATACCACCAACCCCCGCCTCTTTCCGCTTTTTGAATGGTAACGTTTGACGTAAAAAGAAATTTTAATTTTGATAAAATCCAATTTTCTCTTTTGTTGCTTATGTTTTTGGTATCCCACTTAAGAAAAAACTGCCTAATCCACAGTCATAAAATTTTACACCTATGCTTTCTTCTAAGAGTGCTAATATTTAAATCTTGATCTACTTCAAATGGATTTTTGTAAACAGTGTGAGAAAGGGATTCAAGTTCATTCTTTTGCATGTAGATAGATATCTACTCGTCCCAGAACCATTTTTTGAATTTTAAGTATCCTAGTTAGACATTTTCCCCCAGATTACATCCTAAATTATGCTTCCCTTTGGAGTCTTATAGGCAGACTATACCTTGGTAAACCACCTCTGGAAATACTGTTTGTTTAATATCATGACCATTGGATCACCTCAATTTTATAGTAATATTTTCCTTTGTGACCAGAAAATAACCTGTGTGGTGTTAATATGGCCCTACAGGAAGGTCTACATAGCCATCAAACAGCCTTCTTAAAGCTTTAACAAGTAGTTTTACTACCTATCTTCAGTGATCATCTGTTGTCTGTGCTGTAAAATGAAGGAGTTAAAGGAAATCATCTCAAACTTCACAGTTGGTTCTCTTGTTATTTTATTCTTTTAGTTTAAATGTTGATTTTTATTTGAGTTGAACCGTATGTTACTTCCTTCTGCAGTAATGAAATAAAGACCAAGAAGAGGTTGTAATTTCTTGAGGAAACATATTTGATGGAGACATGATTCTCTTACACTGGTTTGTTCTATTATTTTATTGTGGCTGCTCAAAAGACTGATGTGATAACAGCTTTGGTCATAATGTTTTATGTTTTAACATCATGGCAGTAATATGTGTGACAAGTCTAACTTCTAGAGATATTTAAATTATGAGACAGAAGTCTTGGCAGTATTTTCCTGAAGCCTTGGTAATGTTTTAAAGGAACAAGACCAGCGAAGACTAAGGAGAGGAAAAAACATAGCTGTTTCTTAGTATCTAGATGACACACTCTTAGACCTCAGAAAATGGACATTAATTTTTACTGAATAAAGAATTAAATTAATGGATGAAATTTAAAGATAGGCAGGTTTCAGATCAATATAAAGCAGCTCTCTCTAAAATCAAAGCTGTCTGGAATAGACCTGGTTGTTCCCTATGACATCCCACCCCTGATAGGGACCTCTACGGAGGCTGGTGGGCCACCACTGAGAATGCTGGGAATAGGCTCCTGCACTGAGTCAGAAGTAGGACTGAATGGCATGTAAGGCCCCTTCTCACCTTGGAGATCTGCCCTCTAGCATCAACATCTCCTCCTTTCAGGTTATGGAACTCTCATTCCACCACTCACAGTGTTAGCTCTGCTGCCACTGGGGGTGAAACCTCTTGCCAATTCTCAACCCAGACTCCGTGCTCAAGGCAAACTTTGTTAAATTCATTGCTCCTGCCTCCCCTTTCATTGTGATTTCCATTATTTCTCCATGCTTGGCTGAAAATCTCAGGAAGCTTTTTCTTTAACTACCTGCTTTGAACAAGACTATGCTCACGCACACTCCCAGTACACAGATTTCACTCCCAGTTTGTCTTGCCTCGTCTGGTTCCCCTACTAAACAATTATCTCCGGGCTGGGGATACAGCTCAGTGGAATAAGAGCTTGCCTAGCAAGCGCAGGGTCCTGAGTTCGATCCCCAGTAACGCAAA
>PVLD010023510.1:0-27247 GCA_004027595.1 Dinomys branickii | reverse complement strand
GGATTAATTGTCTGACTAAATTTGCATGTCTGGATATGGGCTTATATATTTACACTTCGAAGATATCAATGGATAAAGCAATAACCACTGTTGAGATCATATCACCTTGTCTATAGATTAGTTGTGATTGTACTAGTTTTTATGCTAATTGGTGTCTGTTTGTCAATATGTTTTTGTACTTGTATTTTTTTTAAAATAACAAACAAAAAAACAAGTAATGAGATTAATCAGTAAAATACAAAAAACCTCCCCACAAAGAAAGCCTTAGAACTGTGTGGCTTCCCTGAATTTTACCAAACCTCTAAGAACTAATGCCAACTTTCCCAAATCATTACAAAAAAATTTCCATAAAATACTAGTATAATCCAACAGCACATTCACCATGATTAAGCTGGATTTGTACCACAAATCCAAGGATGGTTTGACATAAGGTAATAAATAAACATAGTATTACGTCACGACGTCAATAGAATTAAAGATAAAATTGTCATCTCAGTAGATGCAAGAAAAGCATTTGCTAAAACTGAACATCACTTTATGTTAAAAACCAAATGACGCATCTGTAGTTGGTATGACAAACAAATTAGGTATAGAAGGATTGTACTTCAATGTAATAAAGTCTCCAGACAACAAGTACATGACCAATATCACACTGAATGAGCAGACGCATTCAGCATTTCGACCAACAATGATAAAACATTTTTATCATTCTTATAAAATAGGGTTTTGAGTTTTGAACCAGAACAATCAGGCAAGAGAAAGACCATAGAAATAGTAAGAGAGAAAATGAAATTATCCCTATTTGCAAATGATATGCTTCTATACACAGAGAAGTCTAAAGACTGCACTAAAAAACTACTAGAACTGATTAACGAATATAGTAAAGTTGCAGGATACAAAATGAACATACTGAAAAAATCCCATTTACAATAGCTACCACCACCAACAAAATATTTAAATGCCTAGAAATGAATTTAACCAAGGATGCGATAGATCTCTACAATGAAAATTATAAAACACTATGGAAGAAAAAAAGGAAAAGAAATTGAACAAGATACATTTAATGGAAAGACTTCCCGTGTATACAGTATTGGGAGAATTCATACTACCTGAAGTGATTTACAGATTTAATGCAATTCTCATCAAAGTGACAAAGACATTCTTCACAAAAACTAGAAAAAATAATCCTAAAATTCACATAGAAGCATAAAAGTCTACTAGTAATCAAAGCAATCTGAGACAAAACAAGATGGAGGTACCACAGCACTCCTTGATTTTAAATGTCTACAGAATAATGTAGTAACAAAGCCAAAATGGTATGGGCATTAAAACAGGCACACAAACCAATGGATTAAGTTTCTCAGGAATAATACCAGTCATCTGGTGTTACTGATTCTCAAAAAGGATATTAAAAACATACCCAATGTGATCAAAATCTTTTTAAACAAAAAATTATGCCAAGGAAAGACACATTGACTTTGGTCCCTTTTAAAATATCCCTCCACACACACTTTGAGCACATTTACCTCAGCATTCTTGCTGTCTTTTGAGGCAGTTCTGGAAACCTTCTTTAATGACTTTAGTGGATGTGATAAAAATATAGTGCACACTTCTGGTGAGCACCGTGCAATGAAAAGGCAGCCTTGTCAAAGTGTTAAGTGTGTCTGCATCCCCCTTATCCAAAGCACCTAGCACCAGACCTGTTCTTTCCCAAAGTTAAAAAAAAAAAAAAACCATCAAAGGTGAATGATTTTAATCGTTCAGGACATCATGGCAGCCGTGACAATGTAACTACAGTCATTCGCGAAAGAGGGTTTCCAGAACTGCTTCAGAACGGGCAAGAGCTGTTGGCATCACGGCCCCCGACTGACAAGCGCAAAGTCGCGAGTTAGACTCCCCGCACCAAAAAAAGGGGGGGGGGACGATGAGGGATTAAGTATGTTGAAAGCAAGAGGGAGTATTTTGAAGGGAATTAATGGTATATCTTTTCCTATAATAAATTAAAAAAAATTAACATTCACTGTAGTTTTTTAGAAACCTTGTATATTGGAGAAAGGACAGTCTCTTCATTAAATGATGCCAGGAAAAATGGCTTATCTGTATAGAGAAGATTGAAACTTGATCTTATCATTTATGCTATATAAAAATCAAATAAATGTGATCAAAAAACCTAGGTGCAAAACCTGAAAAACTCTGAAATTACTAAAAGAAAACATAGGGGAAACATTTTTAGGACATTAGTAGAGGCTATGACTCCCAAAACACAAGTAACCAAAGCAAAATTATACAAATCGGATCGCATCAAATGGAACAGATTCTATACAACAATGGGAACAATTGCCAGAATAAAGAGATAAGGCATAGAATGGGAAAAAATATTTGACAACCATTCATCTGACAGAATTACTATGCAGAGGTAGAAGGAACTCGAAAAACTTAAAAAAAATAAACAAAACGTTCATTTAGTCCAACGACACAGGCAAATGATGTAAAAGATAGTCCCAAAGAAAGTAAAAAGCCAAGAATTACACACACTTGTAATCCAAGCTGCATGGGAGGCTGAGGCAGGAGAATCTCAAGTTCAGGCTACCCTAAGCAACTTAAGAGTTGTCTCAAAATAAAAAGAACTGTCCTTGTCCAGTAAGGGCAAGGATGTGGGTTCAATACCCAGTGAAGAAGAGAAAGAGGAAGAAGAAATATAAATGGTTCATAAATATATATTGAAAATGTTCCAGCCAGGGGCCAGGGATATAGCTCAGCAGCACAAGCACCAGGCACAAGGTCCTGAGTCCGATTCCCAGTACCAAATAAAACAAAATAAAATAAAATGAAATGTTCCAGCCAGGCATGGTGGTGCACACCTATAATTGCCACATTTAGGAGGCTGAAGCAGGAGGATCGTTGTGAGTTTGAGATCAGCCAGGGCTACAAAGTGAGCTCAAGGCCAGCCTGAACTGCATAGCGAGACCCTGTCTCAAAAAACGCAAAAAAAAAAAAAAAAACACCCACAAAATTCCACATCATTAGCTATATAAGAAATGCAAATCAAAATTACAGTGAGGTATCGTTTCATCCCATGAGAATGACTAGTATCAAAAAGACCCCCAAAACAGAATGTTCATGAGATGTGGAAAAGCAAGCAACTCTCATATACTATTACAGGAATGAGAACAGTAGAGCCACAATTGAGGAGAGTATTAAGGTTCCTCAAAGCAACTAAAAATGCATCTGTCATATTATATGATCCAGCTCTCCCACTTCTGCTTATATATCCAGGAAATGAAGCCTATGAAAAAGATATCCACACCACCATGTTTACTGTGGTACTATTTACAATATAGGCTATGGAATCAACCTAGGTACCCACTAAGAAATTAATGGATAAAAATTATATATATATATATATATATATATATCGTTTTATATATAATTCAACATATGATTTTATATATAATACATATAGCATTATTCACTCATAAAGGAAAATGGAATCCTGTCTTTTTCAATAAAATGATAAAATCAGGTAAGCTTAATTAAATTTTAAGTAAATAAACCAGACACAGAAGGACAAGTGTCATAAGCTCTGTAAGCCATATGTGGAAGATAAAAAATAGTCAATCTGAAAATACTATTTTCTACATGTTGGGAAAGGCAGGGGCACTGGTGATAGATAAAGGTAGGCTGGATTTGATCAGTGCATGCTGTATCCATGTATTAAAATATCACACTGAACTTCATTAATATGTACAGTTAACCCATGTTCATCGAAAAAAAAATATTGAAGAAGTAGAAACAATTTAAACAATTTAAGTAGAAACAATTTAAATGACCAAGTATTGGGAGCCAAATAAATTATGGTATACTGTTATAATGAAGTATTATGTAACCATTAAGAATAACTGTCTAAAAGATCATCCAAAAGGATTCAAGGATTTGGACATATTGATATATTTAGGTTTTAAAGTAAAAAAAATTATATTTATAAATTTTCAAAAGTTGCAGGGCATGGTGGCGCACGTCTATAATTCCAGCACTCAGGAGGCTGAGGCAGAAGAATTGTGCAAGTTCAAAGACAGCCTGGGCAACAAAGTGAGTTCAAAACCATCCTAAATTGCATAAGGAAAGCCTGTCTTAAAAAGAAAAAAATATTTGTTTTAAAAAGTTATCAAAACAGGCTGGGCGTGGTGGTGCATGCCTATAATCCCAGCACTGGGGAGGCTGAGGCAGGACGATCTTTGAAAGTTTGAGACCAGCCTGGGCTACAAAGTGAGCTCAAGGGCAGCCTGAATCGCAACCTTGTCTCAAAAAGACAAAAAACAGAAACAAAAGTTATCAAAACAAACTTACGTATCTGTCATGTCTGACACGTTCAAAGCTTTCTCAAAGAATATATGAAAGGCTGGGGAACAAAAGGATGGGTATGGTGGCACATGCCTGTAATCTCAGCACTCAGGAGGCTGAAGCAGGAAGATCACCATGGGTTTAAAGCCAGCTCGGGCTAAATACTAAGTTCAAGGCCAGCCTGAAGTGCATAGTCAGACCCTGACTCAAAATAAAACAAAACAAAAACAAATATATGAAATGCCTATCAACTGTTATATATGTGATGAAAATAAATTTTTAATTTTTCAAACAGACACACATAATAAGGTAAAACAAGTTAGCTTACATTGATTAGTGACAGGGAAATATATAGTATAAAATTTGTTAAATAATGAGCAAGAAGTGAACCTTGTGTGGCTGTGGATGCAGTAACACATTTTGTGGCAGGTATTATTTGTTATCAGAATGCATTTAATCAATGAAATTAGGCAGATGTGACGAAATCTTTAGAAGCTGCCTTCAATCTAATTCTAACCTAAACACCTTCCTACATCTTTCTTATTCTGAACATGGAATAACTGCAGTTCTTTTTGACAACCAAAAGGCCAAAACTTTGTTGCTATTAATATCCCTTTTCCTGATTATCATTTACAGACCATGTAAACAACAGAGGAGAAATAGTTGTATACTTCTTGTTTTTTTTTTTTTTTTTTTTTTTGAGACAGGGTCTCACTGTGTAGTGCAGGCTGGCTTTGAACTCACTATATAGAGCCCAGGCTGGCCTTGAACTGAAGGCAATCCCCTTGCCTCAGCTTCCCAAGTTCTGGGTTTACAGGCATGTGCCACCATGCCTGGCCCCACTTCTGGCATTTGGGTGACCACAATCTCTTGGAAAACAGGTGACGACGGAACGTGTTGTCTCAAAAATACATATAGAGGACTAGGGATGTAACTCAGTGGTAGAGTACTTGCCACATGGGGCCCTGCATTCAATCTCCAGTAAACAAACAAACCAACAAACCAAGACAAAAACCAAAGAACACATAGATTTGTTCATTCTTAGGTTACCCTCTGTTCCTTAATCTAGCTATTTTTCAATTTAAAATAAAGAAGTTATCTATAATGAGCAAATTAAAGATTTCTGAAGGAATAGCGTACACTTCTACTGCTATAAAAATTAATATTAATCTGCTTCGTTTTGAATATTTGCATATGAAAAGACACATTCAACACTTGTACATTTCTGCACTGATAAACACTATATATATTTGTTCCACGTCCCATGGAAGAACTGCTGTATTTTTATTTTTTTTGTATGTCTTTAATCATACTAGAGGAGAAGCTCCCCATACGCCTATTCCCTGAGTTTTTGGATGCTTATCTATACCCTAAACACCATTTAGGCAATAAATCCCATCAATATTTCTTTAAAAGACAGAGAAAAAAGGTTTTTTTTTTACATGATTTAAACAAAAGCAAAAAAAAAAAAAATAAAAAAATAAACAAAAGCAAAATTCCCACTGAAAGAGTATTTCTAACCAATTCAATGAAGCAGTATTCTTAAAAATTATACAGGTATAACTACCTGACCAAAACTCATACACGTAGAGACTAACATCTTGATATTACCAAAAAACAAGTCAATTAAAGATACTGTACATGGAAATTAAGGAAGACCTATGAAATTTTCTTAAACATACTCACAGAAAGATAGCTATTAATGTCCACATCATCAGTTATAGTTTGGCGTTCTCCTTTATAATTAATTTTTCGAAACCTTCGTCGAGACTGTCTGGCAGGAATTTCTCTTTGTAGAATATTGTCTTCATTATCTTTAGAATTCTCCACCTGAAACACATGTTCACATTCCTGATTAAATATCCAGTTTTTCCATATTACTGAAAGTCTATGCAGTCTTAAAAGGCTCATCAGGATGCTTCATTTACTTCTGGCAAGAAACTGCTTCAAGAAAACAGTCTGTGTAAGACAAAGCTCATGTGCTCAAAAAGATTAAAGGCGCTGTGATTATAAGGACCTGCAGACCACAGTTTCCTTTCAGGAAACAGTCTCTCTCGCACACATAAACACGTATCTTCTAAGTAAAGTCATTTACCAGAAGTGAAGGCTGTTAAGTACACCTACACATTCAATAATTACAACTTTTAAGTTAGTCTAATTACAAACTGCCTGCTTATACACATATTTTACTTAGCAAACAATGACGGTCATGATTTCAATGAACTGCTAAAAGGTAACACTTTTCTTTCTGCACTGTTCTCCGGTGTTCATCTTAATGCATGAAGCTGGGCCCCCGGGGTGGCACATACCTGTAATCCCAGCACTTGGCTACCTAGTGAGTTCAAGGCCAGACCCTGTCTCAAAAAAACTCAAACAAATGAAAACAAAAAGGCTCATCTTAATGAAGGATAGTGTAAAGGCTCATAAAAATAATGTAAAAATGGGGACACAGTGCGTGAGTCAGGATTCAAAATCCAGTGTCAAAAAGAAAAAAAAAAAGATCCAAATGTTACTAAGAAGTTCATGAACTTCATACTGCCCTGAAGAGATGATACAGTTTTGATGAAAGTCCAATATTAAATGATTCCTGAATTTTTTACTACCTACCACTAATAAGCAAAGGCCAAGGTTTAAACAAAAAGAATTTTCAAAGTAGAAATGTAAGTTAATCTTAGAAAATAGCTTTCAAAATAAATTTCAAGATATTAGAAAAAGTATGAAATGTAGAGGAAAAATGACTTTTGTTTCATGAGCATAAATGATTAAATGCCCTCAAAAACTTCTGACTACAACTAAAATATCATATATAAATGTTTAAATGTTATACTGAAAATGTGAGATTAAAAAAATAAAACTTTATAAATACAAAACCTTTTCAGTTTAATGGTTAAAAGCAATGAGAGAAAATGGATAATCTACCAAAGTTGAAAACTCCAACAGGAGGTCTACTCATAAAGCTGACCTCAAATCTAATTGGAAGAGATCAGAGTAAGCAGAGGGGGCCATGAAGAAAACTCCTCTGATACTAACAGAAGGGGGTGGGGCAGCAACCACATAAAAAATCCTTTCACCTGTGAATTCAGAACCACAACCCATCGCTCATGCAGGTCTACAGTTTGAATTTGTAAGACCTTAGCACAAAGTAAATTTAAAGCTCAGGACTGATGTACATAAGCATCTAGCAAGAACAAATACAGAACCTTGTAAGGAGGCACTTGAGCTGGGTATGGGGACATACTCCTGTAATCCTAACTGCTCACGAGGCTGAGGCAACAGGATCCCAAGTTGAAGGCCGGCTGGCAAGTTAATGAGATCCTTTCTCCAAACAAAAAAGGGCCAGGATGTAGCTCCATGGTAGAGTATGTGCCTAACAGGCACACTGTCCTGGGCCCACTCCCTAAGCGCTGCACAAATCAAAACCACAGTAACAACAAAATAAAAAACAGTAACAACAAAAATACCCATGACCACCCAAATGCAATGAAACCTAATCATGAAAGGAAAGAAGGATGGGGATGAAAAACGGCTGGGGATAAAGGATGAAAAAACAAATCCAGTGACAGAGCACATTTTTATCGCACATGAAGCCTTTTGAAGTACAACAATGTCTTAGTTACTTTTCTCATTGCTGAAACAAAATATCTGACACTCAAAAGTTAAAGGAGGAAAGGTTTATTTAGTTTACAGTTTGTAAAGGTTTCAGATCATAGTTGACTACTGGCTCTGCCGCAGGGTGGCATGGCAGAGGAGAAATAGTTCATGCCAGGCAGAAGGCAGAAGGCAGCAAGCTACAAGCAACAAGCAGTAACACTCTTCTATCCCTTATATCTTATTCTACCCAGAACTGTGCCAAACCAATCAGTGGACTAATTTAATAACCCCACATCCTTGGTCCCAGCATCACACACTCTAGATCCAGCCACCTCTGAAAGCACTCCCCTATGGCTGCACGAGGCTTTGAGGGGACATCTAGACACAAGCTGTAACTTTTAATATTGGGGAATATAAAGCTTTAAAAAAAAAAAAAACTTTTCCAACAGCCTGGTGTGGTGGCACAGGCCCGTTATATCTACTTTGGAGGGTGAGATAGGATTGTAAATTAGAGGCCAGCCAGGGTAACAGCCAGAAATGAAAAGGGTTAGGAAACCAGCTCAGTGATCCCTGAGTTCAATCCTCAGTAAAAACAGACAAGATACAAAAACTCTTTCAAACAAAAGAAAATTTGAAGATGAGCCAGAGACTATAAACAGCATACAAACAGGCTGAAGACAGCCAACACACAAAAATTAACCTAATTCCTCTTTTCTATGTAAGACTAACAAGCACTGAGTAACATTTAGAGTAAGGATATGAACCAGAAAAAACCCTCTGTCTGTAGCACAAGAGCACAGGGAAGGTCTACAACTTGAGAGTGGAGCAGGAATACTGAAGAAAACTCTTTCCGCAAATCTAAGTACCAGGAAACACCAGAGAAATCTGGAACAAGTGGTACACTGAAGCTAACTATACGAATAAAAACTCCAACCCCAGTACAACTCGAGTTGAAGACATACATGTTCCTCTCAAGGCCTAAAAACTATCACCTTTAAGTCTTAACTGCACTACCTAATGCCGAGCATTAAATCAAAAATTAGGATTCCCATAAAATGGTTTAAAAACGCCTTCACATAGCGAAAACACAAAGCAATCAACAGAGCATTACAGAAATAAGGGCTGATCCATGTGCTATTCAGAGAATTTAAAAGAATTTCAATTAATATAGTAAAGGCCCTCTGGAAAAAGTACACAACGTTCAGATGGAAAATTTCAGCAGATACAATGTAAGAAATACAAGACAGAGTACAATGTAAATGTTAGAAACAAAAACTGTGGTAATAGAGATGAAAGATGCCTCTGAAAAACCCATCAGTAGACTCAACTAAGTTCAGAAATGAGAAACTTTTAAAGATAACTCAATAGAAATTGCCCAAACTGAAACAAAAGAAGTGTTAAGAATAAGGAAGGAATTAAATGACATGTTAAGATGCCACTAGAAAAGCACTTCCTAAATTGGGAAGATGAATCCAAAAGATTTACTCAGCCATGAAGCATAAAGTCACAAACAGGTAAAATGTAAGAAAGTTTAAAAGATATACAGGACAGGATGAAAAGATTTAACATATGTCTAAAACAAAATTCAAGAAGGTGGTAATAGAAAGAGGAAAAAAATAATGTCTAAAGAAAAATGAAAGGGTTCTGGTTAAAAAGAATGACCAAAGTAGTCCAGCAAATCTAAAACAGAATGTGTTAAAACAAATTCACAGAGAAAAGATAAATACAAGTTTTAATGAGTCCAGAGGGAAGTGTAAATTAAATAGAAAAAGGAGGAAGTACTAATAACTCACTTATCAAAATAATAAATGCCCAAAAGTAGCTGAATGTGTTGATTATGCTGAGAAAAGTTAAATTCTCCTCTTAAAAATTATATCCATGGCAGAACTCTCCAAAAGTGAGACACACTAAATATATTTTCAAACAATGTCAGCTGAGATGTTTACTAACAAGGGCCCCACTAAAGAAAATGAAATCAAAATGTGAGTATTCTCATAAGTATGATTATCAGAAAGAATTAAAAGCAAAAAAAGTGAACTGTATGGACAATTATGAATAAATAACGCTTGCATAAAATAGTAACTTAAAGGCAAAATTTGTAGAGCAAATATATAAAGCTAAAACACTATACAATAGAAACTACGGTGCCTTGGTTACTTTTTTCTTGATGCTGAGACAAAATACCCAACACCCAAAATGAAGGAAGGAAAGATTTATTTAGCTTACAGTTTGTGGAGGTTTCAGTCCATACTTGGCTGGTTCAGAGGCAGAGTGGAGCAAGGCAGAGAGCAAACTCTTCAGGGCAGCAGAGCACAGCAAAAAACCAGAGCAAAAAAGAGGAATGACTGCAAGCAGCCTCCTTTTCTTCCCTACGTTGTAAACAACCTACCCCACCCAGGGGTCGTGAAACTCTCACACAATCTCCATGTCCTCTTCCACAGGCTCAGGATGTTTACAAAGGAAGCACCCCAGCTTCCTCCTGAGTCACTCAGCTAAATCTCTAGATTCCCCAAGTTGACACAATGTATCAACCATAACATACGGTTAGATACTAATATTGAAGTGCTAGGAGTGTGGCTTCTTACCTTTAGGTACTCCTTAAGCAGCCCCAAAGTAGCACTGAAAACACTGCCCCACACTGATTTCTAAAGGAGGACAGTGAGGTAGAAATGGGAAAAATGAACTTACTATATAAAAGAACAAAAGCAACAAGAGGAAGAAAAAGAAAGTAGAAATACAAAGCCTGTAATACAGGTGAAGGTAAATCTGAGCCTATCAGAATTTTTTTTTTTTTTTTTCAGTACCGGGGATTGAACTCAGGACCTTGCACTTGCCAAGAAAGCAGCACTTATTCCACTGAGCTATATCCCCAGCCCTTTATCAGCAATTAGAACGAATATAAATAGAAGACTCTTCTCAAGTTTAAAAAAAGGACATCAACTAAAGAAGAAGAGAAAACAGATCCTAAGTATTAAGGCTCAAAGAATCCTTACTGAAATACAACCAAAAATGTATGAGAAACTAAAATTACACGTAAACATCTCACTAAGAAACAAGAACATTATACTCAATTATCAAATTTGGTCCAGAATGTAGAAAAAAGTATCAAGTAGCTCAAGCTGAGCTTTTACTGAGAATGCAAAGGTGATAAGAATAAAAACCTCTCAATGTAAATTATCATATTAAGAGATCAAAGAAAAGGCTTAAGTCTTGTAAAATATACAAAAACTTTTTCCATAAATTTCAGTATCCTTTCCTGATAATTCTTAGCAATATTTTGTGATACTTACAATCAACTTTTGATAAAACTTTAATAATTTTTTGTATTATCTTGCTTTCTGAGAAATCAGTCTAATACATTTCCAGTTCCATGCCTTCTACAAGCCATTAATTCCTGGAGGCTATATCCTATTAGCGGTAGAAAGGGACTTACCAGAACTGGGGCTCCATATTCCGCAGGAGCAGTTATAAATACTTTGCTGTCGTGGTTCCTAAGTTTTTGCCATGAACAGTTTTTGCCATAAATGTATTTTTTTTCTTAAAGTGGACCAACTTGGTAAAAACTTAAGTGTGACCAACACTATTTAATGAATTTTATTTTAACGTTTTATTTCTTTTTAAAGTAGGATCAAAATTAAAAGCAAAAATTCTGGGTAAGACTTAATTGTTTTAAGAGTGTCAAAGGAATTGAAATTGGGACTGGGGCACAGCAGTATGAATTAATGAACACAGAAAGGACAAGGATAGGGTGACAGTGAGCATGTGCGGAAGATACCCACAGATTTGATAAAATTTTTACCTTATTGCCCGGATAAAACCCCCAAAGGGATAAGATTATGCACTTAGCCATCACCTGTCCTGCCTTAGCCTGCCTGACCACCCTGGTCAGCCCCTAGTCAGCCCCTCTTCAGCAGCACTTGTCTGAGCTTCCCTCAGTCTCCTTTCCTAGGAGCTAACTGCTGTGCTCCCTAACTTACCATCCTTCATCTCCCCTTAGTTGTTCTGTTCCTTTCTCTCCAGCAGAGAACATACTGTTTATTTTATCTGGGTCATCTCCTTTCATTTTTCCAGACTGGGAAGAAGACCCTCCCCCTCCCACTTAGAATTAAGGCCATTTTGCCTGGACCACGTATTCCCAGATTCACGCTGGAGTGTAGAAGGTACTACACCCTGAACAACATGAGTAGGAATATGTGCTGGGTAACTTTATAATCTTATCATTATAATCGCACTGAAAGTCATACATAGTTCAAGTCAGAACTGGAGTATATCGTACATCATTTCATACTTGTTTTTCCCCAGTTCACTTTTGGCTCTGCAACCAGGTTAACACGTTCACAACAGATCATAATTCATCTGTCTTACTGCCAGGTAACTCTGACTTGAATTTGATCCTTCCTGCCAGCTTGAGCCCCCAGTAGTACATGCATGACTGTCCCATCAGGTGACTGATACACTTTTCAGGGGTCTTTGGTTACAATAATGCAAAGAAAGGCACTGCTTTAGCAGACCAGATGTCATCATATTGCGGTTCCTTAAGAAAAACATTAATATGGTATTAAAAAACTGTTATACAGCTAATCCAGAGCACAGCAATTGTAAATAGATTATACATACCAGCAATGGGGTATGTAAGATTTCCATGTTAAAATTTAGAAAACTGATAAAACTATTCATGAATATAAATTTTTGAACTTAATGAAATAAACTTATTCTTATAATTTTTAATTAGTAGGAATAGGATTAATCTTAATACTTGGGCAGTAATTATTCACATTCACTCAACTAACTAGGTTCATTTTATAGACTTATTTATTTCATTAGTAAAGTGTTTAGATCTGTTTGTACTACCAGTCGAGCTGCTCAACGGGACAGCTATGCATATACCATCGGTGGCTTAAGCCAGCACTAATGTGTTAGTATCTAAGATCTGGTGAGAAATGTCTGCCATCTTCTGCTACAACAACCTGGGCATTTTTCTCATTAATATGAGAAGAGTACTTCACATCAGAGTTCTTGACAAGTTTTGAGATCCTCAATGAATACACAAGAGTTGAAGAGTGAGGGTCTGTCTTGTCAGTAATATTGTTAGCCATCGCTTTTGATAAGGTGCCTCAAAATACTGAGTAATAAAGCTGGGTATGGTGGCACACATCTGTAATCCCTGCACTTGGGAGGCTGAAGCAGGAAGATCACTGTGAGTTTGAGGCCAGCCTGGGCTACAAAGTGAGTTTAAGAGCACCCTGAGCTATAGAGAGCCTGTCTCAAAAATTCAAAGCCAAAATAAAGAAAAAAAAAAAAACAACCATATATCTCAAGTGATTTATAATGGTGGGAAAATGGTTTCAATTCTGAATCTCCCACTCTCAGGTTCTATGTAGAGAGGCTGACTAATGCCCCAAATTAGCAACATGGCCCCAAACACTCAGCCTTTGTCTTTTCACAAAGTTTAGTTTTTTCATTGACACAAGAATTGCACTTATTTTTGGGATACATAATACATATATACACAATGTGTAGTGATCAGATGATGCTATTAAGAGAGAAGACATATATTGATGCTGACACTTTCAACTTAAATTTAGGCTGGAGTTTTTACTTAACATCTCCAATTTTTTGTTGTTTTTGGTTTTTTGAGACAGCATCTCACTATGTAGCCCAGGCTAGCCTCGAACTCACAGAGCGCCTCCTGCCTTAGCCTGCCCAGTGCTGGGATTACAGATGTGCGCTACCATCCCCAGCTTAATGTCTCTAACTTTATAAGAAATGTTATGCTAAAAATTATCCAGTTACTAATAACATTTGTATATATTAATTATGGTACGAACTTCATTACACATTTTCATTCCTTTCCATTAAATACCTTAGTACAGAATTTCTCTTTGTGACATGTGTCTTAGTTTTCCTGTCATGCCCTTCCATGCTGTTTCTGCCATGGAGCTAACCAACCATATGGAACCCTTTGAGTCAAACCTTTCTTCCTTTAAATTGTGACTAATCAGGTTACTAGGCCTCAGTGATGAGAAACCTAATACCTAAAATTGGTACTAGAGGTGGGGTTGTTTCTGTGACTATACCTGACCATACATGGAGCCTTTGGAAGTGGTTTGCAAGAGGAGTTTGGAAGAGTTTGAAGATGAAGGATAGAGAAGTCCTAGAATGTTGCAAGCTGTGCTTCTTAGGCTATACTACTCATAGCTCAGAAGCCCGTCCATGTTATATTCTGGCAAATAATCTATGTTCTCTTCACATTATAAGACTTTGTGTGAGGCTGAACTTAAAGGTGGTAATTAATTAATCTGCAGAGGAAATTCAAAGTAGACCAATGTTCAGGCTGTAGCATGGACAGTGCAGGTTGCTTTTAGCCAGATTTACAGTAGGAATTAGGAATGCAAAGGATGAATAAAAAAATGTGAAAAATTTGCAAGTTGGCCAAAAGGAATTATCTGCAAAGTGGAATCAAGGACAATATGGTTGCTGGAAAGATTAGGATTAAAAATAATACAAGTACTTGGCATAGGGATAATAGAAAAGATATCTTGAGAGCATCTCAGGAACTGGCTAGATGCTACCCATCTCAGGCTCAAGGGTGTAAATACTTTGACAGACTTTACCAAGAGATGCTAAAGTGTCTTGCTCATACAGGGTGTATCAGGGAAGCAGGTCTGGAGCTCAACCATGTAGGAACTCAGAGGCCACTGCAGCCATGAGGCTAGGGAACTGCTTGAGTTGGCAATGGTACTTTTTCAGCCATGTAGAGTATGAGTGTTGTGTGGTCTTGGAGGCTTCCACCCAGATTTTAGAGGAAGGTTATGTGTGAAACTGTGCCAGAGATACAATGGAGACCCTAGGAAGCTGGGAATGCCAGGAATGTGGAATGCCAGCTAAAGAAAACCACAGGCAGCCCACGAGGCCTGCCCAAGAGAGATGGCACATGTACTACAACCAATAAGGCCATGGGGGTTGTCTGGGATTCTTTTCTCTCGTTGCTGAAGACAAAATATCCAACACCCCAAATTAAGGAAGGAAAGGTTTATTTAGCTCACTGTTTGTGGAGGTTTCAGCCCATAGTTGGCTGGCTTCAAGGCAGAGTGGCACATGGCAGAGGGCAACAGTTTGTGGTGCAAAGATAGCAAAAGCAACAAGAGTGAAAGGGAGGAGTGGCTGCAAGCAGTCTCTTTCTCCCCCTCACATATGCAAACTGTCTACCCCAGGGTGTGTGTAGCACTCATACCCATAATCCCAGCGTTGGAATATGGATCAATCAAGTATCTAGAAGCCCGCTCCACAACCACATGAGGATCTGGGGGGACATGTAGACACAAACCATAAAGGGGTGGAGCTGTCTAAGATGTTCGAGCTCATGTCTCACTACAACTTGTCCTGAGTGCTGGACATGACCCTACTGGATGTAACATTTGCCCTGCCACTTTTGGGTCTTCTTTGGTTCTGTTTCTTTCTGCCCTCCTATCCTCTTCCCTTTTGGATGGTAATGTTTACCCTGTATCACTGTATGTCAGAGGAATTCAACTTTCTTTTGATTTGTGCAGGTGCTCACAGGTGAGCTGGCCCTGAGTCCAGCGAAGACTTTGGACTTGGACTTTGCAGCCATGCCGGAACTGCTCATATTTTGAGGACGTTAGGGACATACTAAATGCATGCTGCTCAATGAGATGGACACGAGCCTGCTGGGGGACATACCAGACCTAAACCCTAACAACAGAGAACGATGCATCCTCTTTATCTATGTACATGTAACAGCATGGAATGAGCAATGTCAGCATTATTCTAACATTCGGTGACATGATCTTCATTTTTAATGACTTATGCATATGTTTATGTATATGTATTAATTACACATCATGTGCACTCTACAAACACATGTATTTTAAAAAGCTGTAACAATGCCATATTAGTACTGTAAGCCCACTGGCTCTTTCCATCCATATAATACATTATCAATGTACAGACAAAATATAGTTTTAAAAGTCACCAGAAATAAAAATTCTTGGTAAAATTATAGCAAATTTTATATATATTAATTATTTTGTTGCGTTGGGGGTTATTGTTTTTTTCCTTTTGAATTGTTTTTAATTTTTCAAAAAGGTTTACATGGTGCTACAAATTGCTCCTTTCACCCGTTTTTCTTCCTCGAAGCTGTTGGTTTTTTATTCTTTCAAAGGTATCTGGCACAAAACAATCATACCTCATGGTATTTTTCATTGAGATCTCATTAAATTTATGAGGAAAATTAAATAGCTGTGTGCTAGTTATCTCATGTCTAAGAACACTTATCTCTTTGTTTATATTTTTTGTTTTCAAAAACTAAAAGCATTTTTTGCACATTAGGTTTACATTTAAGTATTCTTACATAGCTATTAAAATACATTCCCTTTGAGGATCACATGTATGTTATATACCAATTTCTTGATCCCCATTTTAAAATCTGCTGGGATATTTTTATGGGGACTGCACTAAATTTTAGAAGAATTTCAAGTGAATTTGTATGCTATAGACACTGATTCTCTTAACATTTACAAGATCTAAACATGATTTTCTGTGTAGAGGTCTTCTATAATTTTTGTTAGATTTACTCTGATGTATATGGATTTTCTTACATTGACAAAAGGTACATTTGTTAAATTCTATTTTCTAATTACTGTTATTCATAAAGACATGATATTTGTAGATAAACAAGTATCCATGGCTGAAATGATGTATTAATTCCAAAAATTTGTGATTAAGTATCTTTTTATTTTCTACATGCAAATCATGTCATCTGTAAGTTTTATATCTCCCTTTTCAATTTTTCCCCTTTGCCTGCCTACACTGTACAGGACCCTCCAGCCATTGGTTTTGGTCTTAGTGGGTTTTTCCAACACATTAATAAATGATGGGAGACAGTCTTCACTGCTTACCACAGAGTATCTGTGGACTCCTTCAGGTTATGGGAGTGCCCTTCTCTTCCCAGTGTGCTAAAAGAGACTTTGAAATCATGATAAGGTTTTGAACAATATCAAACATTTTTCTGTACCTACAGAAATGATTACCTGACTTTTTTGTGTAATTATACCAATATAATGAAGTATACTGATTTTCAAATGCTAAATCAACCTTTCAACTCCAGGAATGTATTTTATCCTACTTATTACTCAGATTTGATTCCATGCAATTCTAAAAGTTTTACATCTATTTTCATTTAAAAACTGACTTTGTAATGCTGCTTTTGTATAAAGTCCTTGTTGGGCTTTACAAGTGTGGAGAAAATTCACCAGGAATGCTAGTGGTCTGAATTTCTAGATGGAAAGGTATGCAATTATACATTTACTTTTTTTTCCAGATACAGGGTCATGCAGATTTTCTACAAATGCCTGCCCATTTAGGTACAATTTTTTAAAAGAATGTGTCTAAAATTGCAAAATTATTTGCATTAAGTTTTTCATGGCATCCTATATTATCATTTTTAAAAATGTATGTTGAATTTACAGTAATGTATGCATCTTTTCTAATTCCTATTGTTGGCTATGTAACTGCTGTTTTGCTCTTGATTGGCTTTGACAGGGGTTTACCAGTTTTATTAGTCTTTTCTGAGAACCAACTTTTGCTGCTTTTGTTGATCCTAGTTTAAATTTTTATGTCAATGGCTGTAATTTTAATACTTGTCTTTATTTCTTGCCTTGTCATTTCCATACATATACTACTTTCTAATTTCCTGACATGGGTTCCTAGAAACTGTCAGCATTTCACCATAAAGCAGCAAGGAAGGCTTACACACAGTTAAGCCTTAAATACACAGTAAGGAAAGCTTCAGATGAATTCCATGCATTCGGAAATAGCCTCTTCATTGAGATAAAATATTTTCTAATTTCCACAGTTACTCTTCTTTGACAAGTAATGTATAGTTCTGAATTTCAAAAGCTGTAGTGTGTTCTAGTTGTGATTTTATAAGTTGTTTTTAAATTAATTTCATGCTGGTCAGAAACTTTCAACTTTAAGTTCTGAAATGTTTTAAGCATTTACTTATGTCCCACCATATGGCCAATTAAACACTTGAAAACTAGGTGTATTCTGTCACTCATAAGGACAGAGCTGCCTATGTGCATATTAGGTAAACTGTGTAAATGATCAAGTTTATATCAGCAGTATCTTTTATTTATTTCTGACACTTGTTTTCTCAGTTGCTTTTAGAGATACGTTAAAATTTGTTAATTGTGGGTATGTTTAGTATGCATTTTGTTAATGACAATTTTTACTTTATATATTCTGAAGCGGTGTATATTAGATACGTTAAAGTTCAGGACTGTTTAACCTTGATACAAAACATTCTTAAATAAATAACGCTCCTTAAACTAAATGAGCATGGTAGTACATGTCTGTAACGCCAACACTCAGAGGCTGAACCAGGAGGATCATGAGTTTTGAGCCCAGAGTGAACTAAAAAACCAGACTTTGTCTCAAAAAAAACAAACATAACAAAGCAAAAAAAACTACTTGCTTTAAAGTGTACCTTGATAATGGAGATACACTAGATCTCCTTTAGTTATTGCTTATATGGTGTACCTTTTTTGTCATTTTAATCCTTCTCAAGTCTTATATTTGCATTGATGTTCTTAAGTGGTGTATAGTTATGTTTATTAAAATTTAATTTGATCCTGTTTTTACTGGGATATTTATATTTATATAATATTCTTACTGTATATGCATAATCACCACTTCTACATCTCAGTGTAAAGGACCTGGATTTGATGCCCAGAACCTCTCCTCCCAGAAGAAACCCCAGAATAACATCTGTCCTTTTTTTTTCACCTTTTTAGAATATCATTGTCCAATGCTTTACTTTTAGTCTTCTCAAATCATTTGTTACATGAGAGTCTCTTGTAAAAAGCACTCAAACTGCACGTTTTGAGCCAAACCGAAAATCTTTGTCTTAATAATTAGGTAGATGAAGCTCATTTGCATTTGTTGTCATGATTAATGACTTTGCTTTCAATCCTGTGTGTTTATTTGCCGTTTATTTATTTATTCTACTGTGAGATATGTATTCTTGGACTTGTATTTTTTCCTTCTGGTTACCTTTGTGGTTAAATCTTTTATGATGTCCTTTTGTCCTGTTTTCTTTTATTTCCATTTATCTTTTCTGAAATAAAATATGACACACCATAAAATTAACACTTAAACAATGTACAATTCAGTGGCTTTTGACATATTCACAAAGTTGTATAACTAGCATTAATATCTGGTTCTAGAGCATTTTTATCATTGTGAAGAAAAACCTATATCCCTACTCTCCCTCCACAGACCGTGATAACCAAGAATTTCAACTCATCTCTGGATGTCCCTATTCTGAGCATTTCATATAAAAAGAATCCCGTAATAGTTGACCTTTTTGTGTCCAGTTACTTTCACTTAACACAGCATTTCTAAGGTCCATTCACACTGTGGCAAGCATCAAGACTGTGCCCCAACGTAAGGACACAGGACATTTCATTTGTCAGTTCACCCAGTGGATGGACATTTAGGTTTTTTCTATTTTCTGGATATTATGAGTAATATATTTATCAATATGTAAGATTTTATGTAGATATATGTCTTCAGTTCTTTTGGGCATATACACAGTAGAGAAATAAATGGGTGACACGGAAACTAACTTTTTGAGGAATGGCTTGTGTAAATCAGCTGCTTTAACATTTTTAGCAATGTGTGACAGCCCTGATTTTCTCCACCCTTGCACTAGCTATTGTTAGCCTATAAAATCTTTTATGATTACTTTCAATTTGGGGCATTCTTTTTCAAGTTATACTGTGAGTATGGTTTGTGTGTAGATTTTTCTCTTCTAGTTGTGAATTATTAGGAAATACTGCTGTGACACTGAGGGATATGTCGGGAGACAGGGAGAAGTCATTGCTTTTACCTGAAAGAAGCTAGAAGTTAACTTTACATAACAAACCAAGAAAATTCTATAAAGCAAAACAGATTAAGTTAAATAATCATGCCACTGGGAGGATATTTTAATAAGAATGAATCGAAACAAAAATTCACAAGAGCAAAAAAGAAACAATATAGCCAAATAAATAAAAACTATTATGACAAAATACATTTTAAATATAAAGAAAATGATAAATTTACAGCTTTTTAAAAACATTTATCATAATGTGTCAGAATTAAGATAATTAAACCGTCAGGTGATCAAGATGTCTGAATATATGTACTTGCAATCACCAATGCAGTTACTCAAATTCATATAAATATACACAAAATAAAACCAACAGATACACTTGGACCAAACTTTTTAAAGAATTCTGAAAAATCCTACCTATGTTGGATTTTTTTCTCTTATAATTCATTCACAAAAACATTTTAAACCATACTGTTAATAAAGTACCATTTTGGAACTTAAAAATTACCAATATATACATTGGAGGTAATATTTAGTGATTTTTATATGTTATACACTGTTCTTCCTAAAGTATTTGATAATATTTTTGAGATACAGTTGCTTAACTTGTATTTCCTAAAAGCAAAGATTTCTGTTTTACATTATCACATTATAATTGTCAAAATCTGTGATTTCCAATTATTGAATTTGTAGTTCATATTTAAATTTTATCAGTTGGGCCAACATCATTTTATAGTTACTCTTATCCTCCATGACAAGATCAAATACTATATTTGTTTTTTTTTGCGGTACTGGGGATTGAACTCAAGACGCTGTGCTTGCTAGGCAGGCACTTATTCCACTGAGCTATATCCCCAGCCCCTTAATTGTTATTTTTGTATTTTCTCCTTTAGTCTGAAACTGTTTAATTTTTGTGTGCTTCCTGAAACAGGGAAATGTAAAGAGTACGGGCCAGTTTTCAGTTCAGTTTTTCTGATATACGCAAATGTTTAGATTCAAGTGTGTATTTCCAGCAAGAATACAGCCTGCAAGTCATGTTTTGCCTTCTCAGTGCATCATGTCAGGAGTAGTGTAACATCAACGTGTGCCCTACGATGGCCGTAGGAGTAACTGCTGTAATGGTAGTACCTGCCATGTTTAGCATTCTTCAGAGGTTTTTCTAACTCAATCATTCCTTCACTACTTGTTAGTTAGTTGGCATTCTACTGTCAGAAAGGGCTTCTTCTTCTCCTAATTCATTCATTCACATTGTTACGGCTTATACATTCCCATATTATACACTAGGGTAGCATCAATTATTACACATTTTTATTTAGATTTCCAAGTGTCCTAGAGATCTCCAAGTGTCCAGCAAGAATCCTTTCAGCCTGGCTCCTATGTCCTTTTCCTGGATCTTCATAATTCTCTGAATACTTCCCTACATTGTGAAGTGGGTGATAGAAGATTTTATATCACGACAGGGAAGACAAGTAGTTATACAGTATACAGGTGTCAAATTTCACCAACATGTACATTTAAACTGTATTTGCATATGTCACTATTCTAGCTAGCAATGCTTTCATAATATGACAGCTAAATAAGTCTTAAACTACCTTATGTGTAAATAAATATATTGATAGTAACAGAAGCCAACAAGTTCTCATTGTTTGTAAAAGAAAGTACAGTAATAAGAAGATAGAGAATAAACTCAGGTTTTTGTTTGTCTTTTTTTGAGGCAGGGTTTCACTATGCAATTCAGGCTGACCTTGAACTCACAGGGATCCTCCTGCTTCAGTCTTCCAAGTGCTGGGATTACAGGTGTGCATCACTGCACTTGGCTAAATTCAGGGTTTTTAACATAGATATACAGAAAGAAAGAAAAATCTTTTCTTGCTTGGTATGGTGGCACATGTCTGTAATTCCAGCACTCAGGAGACTGAGGCAGGAGGATCACCCTGAGTTCAAGGCCAACC
Source organism: Dinomys branickii (assembly GCA_004027595.1). Taxonomy (NCBI): domain Eukaryota; kingdom Metazoa; phylum Chordata; class Mammalia; order Rodentia; family Dinomyidae; genus Dinomys; species Dinomys branickii. The sequence goes on along the minus strand of PVLD010023510.1, from coordinate 5,467 downwards.
TAAGCTAGAGTGAGTAAAGACCAGCCTAAACTGCATAGAGAATACCCTATCTAAAATAACAACCACCACAAAAAACTCAAAACACTACAAAACCACAAACAAGAAAAAAAAAGGAAAATGTGTGTGTGTGTGTGCGCGCGCGCGCACGCGCGCGTGTGCACATGCATGCGCGCCCCGTATATATCCTAGCTTTTATCACTGAGAGGTCCTCGAAGGAATGGAACCCGGAGCAGTAAGCACAGCTGAGAGCTGACCTTGGGTCCTAAATACTCCCCTCTCACAATGCCCTGTTAAGGGAAGGCTGACGCAGGTCTAGGGCAGGGAAGTAGTGAGAGAGGAGCTGTGGGCAACCTGACACCAGATGTGATTTACGGTTTTTCCTTTTCTTCCACCTTATGTATAAAAATTATATAAAACATCCACACTAAGTTTGAAAGCATAATATACACAGGGATACTGAAGTAAAGGCATTATTCTTCATAAAGTATCAAAAATATGAGATAAATCAGCTAAAGTAAATGTAAAACGTGAATTCTGCCTGGGAAGCTTTTTTGTCCCTAAATACATGTATTTAAAAGAAAGAATTCTGAGGTCCTGCAAATTATGCCAAATAGTCTATGCTTTTATAAAGTAAATATGAAACAACATGTAGTCCATGCCTTGAACAAACCTGAATTCACACAATGTTCACTGAGTACTTGCTATGCAGGCAGCCTCTGCAATACAGCAGTTCCCACTCCCCGAGCTTTCATTTTGCTTTCCACATTTTCAGTTATCAGCATGCAACAAAAAGCGAGATGAGTAACAGTACACGGGAATTATTTTGGATGAGAGAGACCACATTCACTTTTAATACAGTAGATAGTTATCACTGCTCTACTTCAATAGTAATTATTATTGTTCATCTCTTACTGGGCCTACTTTGTAAGCCAGACTTTGTCAAGGTACATGTGGTGAAGTCAGCACTATATCCACAGAGGGCTTGGTACTTTCCACAGTTTCAAGCACCCAGCAGGACCTTGGAATGTATCTTCCAAAGGTAAGTGTTCCACTGTGCTGTGGGAGATACAAACCAAGCAAGCCATCATTTTCAACTTTTAGGAGCTTAAATTCCACTTGTTTTTATGCAACTTAGGAGAGTACATTTGTAGTTACCTAAATGACCCAGTTTGGAGATGAAAAACTACTTGGAAGATGTCAATCTGAATGGACACCATGAAATGGAAAAGTGACTTAACTTTGGGTACTGCTGACATAAAAAGGCTTCCTTTAGTATCAGCCTCATTTCTTAACAGTTCAAATCAAATCAGAGGATACAATGATCTACATGAGATGGCAGTAGGCCAAAGTGATTTCCTAGTAAGGTCATCTCAAAATAAGGTCAAAGGTTGCGGTGCTCTTAATTCTGCTAATGCTTACAAAAAAGTAAAATGTTCAAAAGTTACATCAACTACCTAGCTCTCTTAAGAAAAAAAGTGAAGAGTAATTTCTGAAATAATTCTTAAATGAAAACTTGTCCCAAATAACTAAAAAGCAAAAGCATTAAGATCCAAATCAATTTTTGTGTCTTTTTCCCCCTTATCTCTTTTCCTTCTAGTCCAGGGCACAGACTCTACATGCTCAAAGTCTATTGATTAAATTCAGTAAAAAAGGAGAAAACACTTGAAAATCATAGTCCCTTTTCCAAAACCTTTAATTTCCTGGTGAAATGAGTAAAAAGAATCACCAAATTTGGAATATATTGTATGTAACTATATGTATCATGTTTCACATTATCTCAAGATGCAGAAACAATCCTGAGATGAAAATGTATGAACTTGCTATATATGGTTCTGATTCTACTTAATAAAATCTTCAGAAGGTCATAACAACAGAATTGCCTGGAATGTTTAAAGCCTATTACATTTAAATTTGAAACTGAAGCATATAAACAAACAATTCAGCATTCTTTAAAATTCTTACCACAATCATTTCTGAAGGCTCTAATACAAGACAATCACATCCTCTTTTTCCTCCAAACTGCTTACCAAAACTATAAAAACAGAAAAACAATTTCTTTAGCAGAGGTTATAAGAATATTAATACAGGCAAACAAAAACAATAAAAACCCTTAAGATGTTAGCCAAGAAATTCTGATTCCTCTCTTATTACTAAAATTTTTTAAAGAGAAAAAAAGCAAACACACAGAAAAAATCTTTCCTTTTAGTTGCCCAGGTAGAACAGATCTCAATATAGGTCTGTATGAAAACTGATTTTGAATTTGTCTTTAGTGCCTAAAAATGATTATGTAAGATACTTGCATAATCTCAAATTTTGCACTTCTGTCAATACATGTTGAATTTAAAGGAAAACATGTCTAATAATGACAGCATAGTTATAAAACGTTTTATAAAGACAATTATTGTATTACATATTTTAAAACTTTAAAAATACTAACATTTGAGTAAATGAAATATAATAAAACACAAAGATGACTCAAAAAAAGTCGCAAATAAAAAATAAAGCATTAAGATAATGAAAAGTTCACTTTAAAAGATAATTTTTAAAAAGTGGAACAATTTTTTAAAAATTGCGTATCAGATTGGACACAAAGGGTTAACAAAATATGCAGCATGTGCTTAAATTATAAAGCAACTTAAATTATTACAATATTTCAAATTAGTACCCTGGCAAATTATTTTTAAAATGTATAAATAAAATAATACTCTAAAATAACCAAAGGGAAAAATCCCACGAATAACAAAAACAAAGTATAAAATACAAAAAAAAAAATCCCTTAAACACAGAAGTGATTTGTAAATAAAACTGTACAACTTTATTCATAGATTGGAAATAGCATTTAAATTAAGACAGTGACAAAGCATACTTACAAAGGCTCAATAAAAACCATTTTCTAAAAAGTACAGGTGCTTTCCTCTATTCTTATATTGCCTGATACATAAAACCAAACATAATATATCAAATGAAAGTTTTGAGACACTGCAAAGTAGAACAAAGCCACGTTCCCTAAGAAAAAACAAACGCTAACGTGGTCTCAGGAATAGCCCCAATTTTTGCCTGCAGGCAATCTCTAGGCCCTAAAGAGATAAGGAAGAACCCTAACAAAGCCTGATAATCTGAGCTGAAGTGACAGAGAAAGCTTTGCAGGTGTGGGTACAGGATAAAGAAAGATGCTTTGAATTTGCATGACAGTATCAGAAAGGAGTGAGCAAAGGAGGGAGAGGAAGAACAAAGAGAAGGTGAGGGGAAGAAAGCACAAACATGCATAAAAGAGCGCAAGAATAAGCTGCTCCTGTGTGCACTTTGCGTATTTTCAGAAAGGTGCCCTTGACTCTAGGTGAGGACTGCACTGTGCACATGTAAAAACAAGCCTGAAAGTCAAAGTACATGATGAACATGATCATTAAGTGTATCTAAAACATGCCTTAATAAAATTAAGTCCAGGAAAAAACATGTCAAAGTAGAAAGACTGTGGAGGAGGGCCCTCAGAACTGTATTTCCTCAGTAACATCACAGATTGGTCCTAAATTCGCTCAAACAAATTTAAAAGACTCAAAATAATCAAATGGACTGCAATTAGCTAGATAATCTGGCAGAACAAAGCCCAATACTGTTTGATATCCAAGAAAACAACAACAACAAAATAGGCAAGCAAAGGAACAGAACTCTACAGCCCATACCCTAGAGAAAACCAATCAATAAGGACAGACCCAGAGCTGTCAGAAGGGAATCAACAGACAAGGAAATAAAACAGGTTTATTTCTAAGTATACCCTATATGTTCAAGAAGAGAGAAATAATGACATGATATACAGAGAAACAGTGTGTGCATGCATGTGTGTGCATATAATAAATTTACGAGCAGGTGTGGTGGTGCACACCGTAATCCTAGCACTCAGGAGGGGTCATGGGCTGTCATCATCTGAGTTTGAGGCCAGCCTGGACTGCAGAGGGATACCCTATCTCAACTCCTCCACCCCAAATCCGCACAATTTCGTAACATCACCTATGCAGAATATACTATAGAATAGGAAAATATGATGTTTACATTAAAAAATACTACATTGCCATTAATCCCTTTCAAAATATTCCCCCTCATTTCAAACCCTCTTATCCCATTATTTTTGCTGCTTTCTCAAGTAGTTCTAGTTTTCTTTCATGTCTTTGCAAGCTGTGATTTTTAAAGAATGCAGGGAATGCTGCTGAGGAGTAGCACACAAGGGCAAGGTAGGCTCATGAAAAGGCTTCAGTCTGGGCCAGGGATACAGCTCAGCAGCACAGCGCCTGCCTGCCAAGCAAGAGGTCCTCAGTTCAATTCCTGATATATATATATATATATACACACACACACACACACACACACACACACACACACACATCAAAAAAATTTTTTTTCAGTCTGCCCTCATCCATTTTACACACTGTATCTGGCACCAAGCAACTACTGGCTCTTTTCTAAAGTCAAAGTGACCTTAAAAGGTGAATGTTTTGAATAAATTCAGGACAAAGTGAGGACTATTTTGAGAGAGATTAATAGCAATGTGTCTTCTTCTGTAATAAAAATTACAAAATTTAAATATCCACTATACTTTTCAACCACATCCATATATATATATATATATAAGGTCCAGTTGTCTTTCTTTTTTTAAACAATGTTAAAATTGGTGAGCACCTTCAGGAAATTCAATTTTATCTACCCATTATAGAATCTCCCTAGAATCTCCCCTCTACTTTCTGTTAGTGTTAACATCAAGTTTTGATCAGTACCTAGGTAAAAAAATGTTAAATATGAACTGTTCCTTTCAATAAACCAATTGTTTGATCAATCTTATATGCCAATATCTGGTTATCCAAGTAACCACTTTGAAGGTAACAATATATAATACAACAACCACTGTTAATTTCCTATCACCTGTTTTGAAATTGTGTATCATTTTTATTGTTTTTATGTTGTTTTGTTTTTTTGTTATTTTCTCTTTAAAATAAAAAAAGATTTTAAAAAGTGTTTATTAAGGTTACTGAAACAGGCATTTTAAAATTTTATTACTCCTGTAGAATTTATCAGCTGGTATACTGAAATAAAGAAAAACTTATCTTCATTAACTATTTGCATTTCTGAAACTATAGTTTAAACAAGACAGGTAAAATAAAAACTTCACAGACATGAAGATATAAAGAAAATCTTACAAGTCCTATTGCAAAAGCTAACAGACGTTAGGGATATAGCTCAGTGGCACAAGTGCCTGCCTAGCCAAGTGCAAAGTCCTGAGTTTACTTCCCAATACCAAAAGAAAAAAAAAAAAGCTATTAGAAATATGTGGATTATCGATCATTGGGGTAGCTTCAGCTTCGGAGACCCATTGCCCAGCTGCAAGGGGTGGGGAACGGTAATGGTGGAGCCACATGGTCTGGACCCGCCCCCACCCATAGCACGAGGACAGGGTGGAGCCGGGCGGTCCGCTGTGAGC
>PVLD010023509.1:0-27248 GCA_004027595.1 Dinomys branickii | reverse complement strand
CACAATCCCTTGTACATTTTCCTCTCTCTCCCTGGAATTCTTTTCTTCTTCTCCTTCAGTTTATTTCTGTGTATCTTAAAATGTTAACTCAATGTTGCCTCCCTGAGAGCCTTTCCTAAAAAATCATGACATGGGTTAGCACCAGCCACACTCACTTTCTCCAAGCATTTCGCCTCATGTCTTCTTCCTGGTCTCTCCATGGTGCGAATATGGTACTGTGCAGTTAGTGAGGTGTCTCTGCTTTCCTAAAGGTAGGAGGCTCCTTTGCTTTGCATTCTACACCAGTGCCTGGAATTTAATAGGTATGCAGGGACTATATATTGGCTACTGATTGGATCTTCCTCTTTAAAAATATTTAAAATTATTCTCTGTGTGCTGCTCATAGTTTGTTGAAGTCAGCTGAATAATGACCAAGCAAAGACAAAAAATAATCCCAATCCCTAGGACCATGAATTTATTTTGTATGATGATGTCTCTCCAAATGTGATTTACTTCAGCAGTAAAGCTTTCAGGGTAATGACATGTGTACTTGAAGAAGTGGGTGTGAGGTGGCAGCTAGTGAGGGCTCTATGCACAGAGGGGAAGGCAATGTGACGCTGAGAACAACGATTTGGAAGCGGTGGCCTTGAGGTGTGGAACCAGCCAGGAAATGTCAGCAGCGCCAGAGCTAGAGGGATCCTCAAAGGATCTGTCCTCGAAGCCTCCTGAGTGAGCAGTGTTGCTTTGGTTTCAGCTCAGTACAAGAAATTTTAGACTTCTGGCCTCCAGAACTGAATCAAAATAAATGTCTATGGTTTTAAGACACAAAATTTGTGCAAATTTGTCACAGCAGCCATTTGAAAGTTATCCACCAGCCTTTACTTTCAGAATGCCCCATGACTGGAGGTAGGAAAACAACTGGCATGCCAAATCTGCAGCAATTTCAGACTCTTGACTGTTGAGAGTTAACATAAAATATCTTTAAGAAACTCTTTCTCATTGCAGTTGGTCCTTTATACCTGTGAGTTACAGTCACACCACAGATGCAGCCAACCTTGCATGAAAAAGGTTATAGTGTGTGACTGCTCATCCTGGGTCTCCACAGCGAGGCAGCTTCCTCCCTGAAGTCTTGGATTGCTTGCTCTAGGATAAGGATCAGCAAAGAGAGGCCCTGCGGCCAAATCCACATTCACCTGTTTGTTTTGGCGATCTCTAAATTGATATTGGATTTATGTTTTTAAAATATGAATATAAAAAGAAGATTATGCTACAGGGACTTGATTTGGCCAATAATGTTTAAAATAGTCACTCTCTGTCCCTTTACAAAGAAAGGTTGCTGCATTTGCCCTAGGAATCCAGTCATCTTGCTGTGAAAATGGAACTAGCCCAAGGAGAAGCTAGGATGTCAAGGAAGGAGGCCTCCCTCCAGGAGCCAGCCAGAGTGAACCACTTTCAAAGTGCAGTTGCCAGGACCAGCCTGGCTTTGGAGGGCTGCAGCCTGGCCTGAGTCCTCTTGAGCGGCCCTGGGCTGAACCTCCCAGGGAAGCCACTGCTTAGGAACTGACCCATGGGAACCATGAGGCAGTACGTGATAATTCTTGTGTTAAGCCTCTAAAATACCCATCTGTCTATCTTTGGGAAAAATTGCGTCAGTACAGAAAATGCACAGGCTTTTTTCCTTATCATTTTCCCTTAAACGGTACAGTAGCATAACTGTTTACACAGCATTTATATTGAATTAGGAATTGCAAGTAATCTAGAGATGATATGTGAGGATGGGCACAGCTTAGATTCTATGTATTTTAAGTAAAGGACTCAAATATCCATGTATTTTCATGTCCTCAGGGTTTTGGAACTATGGATGCTAACAGATGAATGTGTTTCCTTTTTAAAACATCTGTTTGGAGATTCATTCTCCACTTAGATACAATGAAAATAGCAGTTTCTTGTTTTTGAGCTGTGTACTGGAGTTGAAGACATGAAATTTCAGGGCTGACCATATCTTTCTGACATGAAATGAGTCTAGGGGTAAGAGCAGGCTGTAGAAGAACATCTCAGCCAAATGTGATTTTAATGGGAGGAGAACAGAGTGCTGCTTAGCACTGGCTGTGAGGTTTGGTTTGGGGATGTGGGAATAGATTTGAAGACAAAACCCCTAAATATTCTCTTATTAACTGGGAGAGGAGCCAACTGTTTGGATGTTATCTCCACTGTTTGTTGCATAGGCATTTCAAACTCAGAATATACAAAACAGACGCTCTTCATTCTAGTGTGTACCCCTACCCTGACCGCATACGCAGGAAATGACAACTCTATCCTTCTTGCAGTTCTGCCAGCTCCTCTGTTCCCATTTTATTCTTTCTCCTTCCATGCTTTTTCTCCATTTCAAGCAGATCCCTTTAGATTTTCTAAATTTTGAAATTTACAAATAAGGGGTAAGGTTGATTTCACCATACCAGGACATGTGTTCCATGACAGTAGGGACCTGACCTGCTGTGTTCACTGCTGCTTCCACATGTCCAGAATATGGTCTGGAACACACCAGGCACTCAGTATCTGCTGAATGAGTGAGTGGATCAAGCACATAAGCTTAAATAGCACATGGATTTTCTCATATGAGAAACCCAATGTATAAATATTCAAAGAGCAAGATGAATGATAGCTAATAAGAACTAGAAAGATGGATCTTATTCAGTTGTGAAGAAGGTCGAGAGGTTGGTGGGAGTGAACTGAAGAGAAGTGAGATATGTTATGTACCTACACCAACTCCCCATATGGACTGTGATCATTATGTACAGAAAATGCGTATAAAATTAAGTAAAAAAAATGGTGGAAAGCAAAGTCTTGCCATTAAGTGAATTAGACTTTTATTTTAGTAACTACTGTGTCTTTGCTCAGATGTGAGCTTTCTAGTATCCCTAACCAGTGACTTGGTCACCCTGTTCTCAGACCAGGTGACATGAGCTGACTTTGCCAGGGATTGTCTTACCAAGGAAAAGAAGGAATCCAGTGTTCTGGACTGAATCTGGACTGAAGGCACATAGCAGGCAGGGGTGGAGAGATGGGGTGGGAGTCCATCCGGGCTGGATGGAGTGCTGGAACCAGGGAGCTGCCTGAGCTGACGAGTGGCCAGACACTGATCTGTGCCAGCCCAGAGGTGCGCATTTCACTACTGAGCAAATGGGAAAGAAAGGAGGAGTTAGAACTCGAAAAGACCTTTGGCATCAGAATGGAGCATGAATTAGACAGACAGAGTTGTAAGGCAAGAAGACAGAGGCGTGGGAGTACAGAACAGATTCCGTGTTATCCTGCGCCCCTGACCTTTCTGCTTGCGAGACTCACAGTGAGTCAGGGTGCCTCTTGAGTGTCCAGAAAGTGCGTGCACGGCCAGGCACCCAACCACATTCTGGGCGGCAGCTCCAAAGTGCTGTGTCTGCTGGCCCATGTGTGGCTAACAATGTTGAAGGTACATGGACGTTTCAGAGCTTACATCTTTCAAAGATTTTGGATGTATACATTTACAGATGAGAGAAAAGGATTGCACTGGGTTTGGTTTCACTTGGAATTTCTAAAAAATGGCTTTTAAATTATTGAAATGAAGTCATTTCAGTCAAAGGAGATGTAGTTTGTGTGAATGAAAGGTAAAACTTAAAATAAGAAAGAACAAAATACCAGGAAGGCCATTGAAATGTGAGAAGATACTTGGAAATTAGAAAGAACATGGATTCAGAGAATACCCAGTATGAGATGCCACAAAGTGACTCAGACCCCTGTGCTATCTGCCTGTCTCAGAATCTTCAGAGGGCCTTTTAGGGCAAAAAGAGAAAAAATACAGACTTCTCTTCAGGTCAACTGAATCTAAATCACCCTTGTCCTTCCAAGGGCATAATGTGGATATTTTGGGAATCATTGGTCTGGGGCCATCTGAGCTAAGGCCCAGAGGTAGCTGAAGGTGAGGTTGGGAGCATTTTTCACATCAATTCCTAAATTACATTCATGATCATTGGTAGGAACCATGGTATCAAATCAGATGGGTGGGTGTGTCCTGTGTTTCTAATACACTATAGCTTGTATCTCACTGAGCTTGCTGCTGAACTGTCCTTGAAATGAAAACTTTCTTGGTTGAAGCAAGAAACCAGACATAAAGAAGAGCCTTGTAACTCAGTGCATCAGTACCTCTTCATGCCATGGTCTACATTATCTGCAAATAAGCCCTTCAGAATTGGTAAGCTTTGGTCCTTCATTGCTACCTACTTAAGACACCACCCACTTCCTTTCTCGCTGTAATCAGGGCAGCACAGAGCCTGATCCCGGTCAGTGAAGGCATATTGAGAAATTGAGCTACAAGTGAATTTTCCAAACTAGAAATCTTCCCTGGGTTGGCATATTTTAGACCCTCAGATGGTGCTAATGCTGCCTGTGATGTGACAGTGAGGGCAGTCCATAGTGTTCAGGCCAGGCGCTCCAGCAGCTGACCACAGGAGGTAAACTGGAGCAAGATCAACACCACCACCATCTCTTTTGCCACATGCACTGAAGCTCCTGCTTCACATTTTCACGCAGGTTTAGGATGAAGCAAAAATAATTTACAACAGAAATCTCTTCCACCCTTAATTCATTTACCTATTAAATATCAATGAAGCTCCTCAGAGGAGAAAAGCATTGTGCTACAACACAAACACTATACCTACTCCCAAAGAAATAACATGGAAGTGGGTGATAAGACAAGCAAATAGCTCACTGTAATAGAGGGAAAGCATTGAGTCAGGTACAAGGTGCTTGGGACATGCCCAAAGGAGGTGCCATCTCTGCAGATGCCAGAGAACCCCAGGACACTTCTAGAGCAAAGCTGGACCAGAGCTGAGAGCCAGGGTGCATTAGCTACTTAAATGCTGCAGGCGAAACCTCCCAGACGTGACAGCATAGGCAAGGATTAGGGATGGATGGGAGGAATTTGGCACACTGAGAGAAGAGAAAGTCGCCTGGATACATGAGTGAAGGGACAGGATGCCGGAAAGGGAGACCTTAGAGGGGAACAGAAGCCAATTTCAGGAGATTCCCAAGCTGCGTGCCAGGCTGTGGACTTCATTTTCCTTAAGGACAAAAGAAACCCAACGTAAAGGAGCAAGGGTGCTTCAGGAGGATTTCTGGCATGGGTTCAGCTTTGAAAAGAGCACACCTGGAGGAAAGCAGAGAAGGCTTTTCATGGTAAGTCACCCTGCCCAGCAGGCCTGCACCCACCTGGTCTGGCCAGTCTTAGAATCTACTGTCTCCACTGCCAGCACACAGGCTGCCAGTTGCTGCGATTGCCTTCGCACCTCCAGCAGAGGCTCTCGCTAAAGCCTCAGCATTCAGTGTGGAGTAGATGTACAGTCTCCTTGCCTGCTTACTGAGGATTTTTTTAAATTCCTGCAGTATCTGTATGTTGTCTTCTGACTATGGCCGTTTTGCTCTTTTTCTCTTTCCTTCCCCTTGTGTTATGTCCACCCCTCCGGGGCCCTCTTCTCTGCCCCTTCTCTCTCAGCTCCCTTCTGCCTTTTGACCTCTGTCCTTGGCACCCAACCATCTTGCGCTTATGCTGCTGTTTCTCAGAATCTGCTTTCTCTCTTCTACCTTTGCCTTCTGTCCTTCTGTTTCTGTTACGTCTCCCCCAGGCCCCTCCTCCTCCTTTGCCATCTTCAGTTGTTTCCTCCCACACCCCATTCCACAGCCTGTGACCCCCACACTCGACATGGCCTCCTGCAGCACCTCTGACCTCTCCTGGCCAGGCAGTTTCTCCTCCCAGTAGCCCCTCATGCAGAACTCACGTGGCCACTGTGGAGAGGACCCAATAATCAGATGCACATATTTATTTTATTTTATTTTATTTTATTCTCACTTAATAAGTTCATCTTGAAATTGAGCTGCAGTTTCACTCACCATATATCATTTCCCCCGGGGAACCCACATTCAACCCTATATGAAATTTTCTCTTTGCACAGTGCCAGGAGGGAAGGTGGTATGTTTAAAGTTTCTTTACTCAGTCTCAGATATGTTGCGTATGTGTGCATTGCCCCGAATTGAATCTGTGTAGGTTTACAACTGTGTGGGGCGGTCTATGTGTGTTTATGAGGGGTTTCTGTGTGTTTATCTGAAAGATTCCATTTGTTTTTGAACCAAAAGTAGTCTGCAGCTGGTCATGAGCAGAAGAGACATTTATCCAGAGCAGATGTGAAGACTGCACAGAGCAGAGTCAGCCTGGGCTGCGGTGGCTGTGAAATTAGGGCCTCTCTGAAAGGATCCATGCAGTTTACTGAACTCTCCCCTGTCATTGGTCCTAAGTGATCACCAGCAAAAGTGTCAGGAGGAAGGCATTTCCCAGAGCAGTGCAGGAGGTAGAGCACAAGAATGTGGGCTCAGCCCAGGTATCTGCAGGCTCCACTAGACCCACAGACCTCATTTGGTTCAGGCTGGTGGCACCCACTGCGGCAAAGGGACTCTGGGGTGTCCTGAGCTGCCCTAGTCAGGGGCCATTGTAAACGTGTTCTCACCTCACAAGAACATTAGAAGCCACTGTAGAAAACAGAAGCAGCCACACTTACATCAGACAAGGGTAACCACATTTACAGCTCCCACTCTCTGCAATCTCATTATCTAGGAGCCAGAGACTAAGTGAAGCTCTTTATGAATAGTACCTCATTTAATGTTCAGAGCAATCTTAGGCACTGGATGCTTTTCTGACCCCTTGGAAATGAGGAAAGTGCTGTGCTGGGTTAGGGTTTGTATTCCCATTGGTAAGCAACAGAGCGAGAGTTTGACCTCGGGCGGCCTCACTCTGCACAGCCCACCTCAGGCATTGGCTTCCCTTTCTGAGCAAAGCTTGGGTTAATCTGACTCAAAGGACCAGATTTCAATTAGGATGGGCTCTGCAAGCACAGATACAGGCTCCAATCAGTTCAGAGCTGCAAGCTGCCCCAGGGGCCACCTGGTCAGACATTAGCTGACTGAGGCTGCTGTTGAACCACGCCAATGCTGGGGTTCTACCCTGCCAATTTGATTCCATTTATTGTGCACAAAATTATTCTTTACTAGCATTATTTTGATAGTGTCATGATTTAATGCCCCTGAGAGCTTCTGTTGTTCACCCATGCTGTGAATCACTATTCTAACATTAGAGATGGGAGAACATGAAATGCAACAGGTCAACAGGCTCTCAATCCAAAGTCACACTACTGCATAAAGGGAGTAGCGAAGACTCACATCAGGCACCCTTGTTCTCTCTTTGGGCTCCGTTCTTTGTCCTGATTAGAGACAAATCTTCCCTCTGTCTATGAGGGGACACAGAATAACATGGTGAATGATAAGTGGGAAGGAGGCGCCGCTGCATTAGAATAATAGCTATGTAATCCTTCCCTGCACTTTGGATTGTTTTCTTCTATAAACGAAGACAACAGTAAATCCTTTCTGAGAGGGTGATCGGGAGGTGAGGATGAGAGATGAGACCACACAAAGGTACCAGGTGCCGTAATCGAGCCAAGCATATGATAATCTTTCCTTTTCCTTTTTAATGGTATGGAAAGGACCATTTGTTAGGTGTCAGTCCCCGTTCTCTGAAGCTCACATGGCCATCATTAGTAGTACCAACTTTGATTTTTCTTAAAGTACTGTGTAAGTAAAGCATGTTTTCTTTTAATAGACTATAATCTTGTAGAAGATGATATGTGCTATTCAGATGTACCCTGAGCAAGCTGCTGTTGCTGCAGGCCTCCATGCATACCTATGGTCCCCATGCCTGGCTGAGGTAGACCCTAACACCTCCATCGAGTGTTGCCAAGTTACCTTCTAGCACTTCGTAGCACAGGAGGAACTCCATGCTCTACATTCGCAAGTTTTCCGTCTTCTTTTCAGAGGGGGTATTAAGACGTTAAATACTCAGAGAGTAGTGTTAGTATTTGGTTTATGAAGTAACTAGGCCTTTTCTTTGTGGAATGATTTTTGTTTGGAGGCCTAATTTTTTTCTCATCATTGGCTTCAGTTTCATAGGCAGTGGGAGTCATGATAGAACGGAATTTACACCCTAAAGGTCTTGCCGTCAGGTACTGCTTATTCTTCCAAAATTCTCCTAACTGTCCAAGACTCTTCCTAGAAGGCTGTTTAGTCTCAGATTCTTCTCACCTACTTGTCTCCAAGTGAGCCATCGTCTCACTTGGGCCACGTGAGAGCCAGTGACTCAGGCTTTGCCTGCTCTGCTTTCACTCATGATAGCAATCTCACTCTTTATATCCAACAGTAACAGATTTGTTTGTAACAACCTAATGGATTCTCCTCTTTAAAGTGTCACCATATATCCAAAATAACCCTACCATACCCTACCTCTTCACAGCCCTAAATTCCTTTACTTCTACATTAACCATCCTGAATGATAAAAGCAATATAACCAGTGTTCAGGAGAAAGAACTAGAGTCCATCCTTCTCCCCGTGACCATTAATTGTGATTTGTCATCTCGAGTGAATCAAGAAACAAGCACCTAGGAGATTAGTAAAGTGCATCTCTGCGTATGTTTGTGCATGCTTCAAACATAGGCCAGCAAACCAAAGTGGTGATACTCACATCAGTTGTGGTGGCATCAACAAATAGGCCTACATCCCGGATGGATTAAGAAGGAAAGGAAGAAGGAAACCTGCCCGTTTTGGGAGAGTGCCAGTCTTTGCCATCACCTTTGGACATCAATCTCTAGATCTTCAGTTTCTTCAGCCTTTCAACACAGATTTGCCCAGGTGACCTTTCCGTGGACTTCCAGACCTTTGACTTGGACGGCTGCTGCATCCTTGACCCCTCTCATTCTGCAGCTTCCTTCTTGGGTGGGCACATGTTGGGTTCCATGGCTCTCCAGAGCCCACGTGGACCCTGTGGCCTCTGATCCTGTCAACCCAGATAATAAATCTCCTTTCAGAATTACACACGTATTTCCTGTTGATTGTGTTCCTCTAGAAAACCATCAATGACACACTCCCTTTTCGTGGTTGTCTGCATTTAGTCTTGGGATCCTGGGGATAGCCTTCATTCACAACTTTCCGTCTGTATTGGCTCTACCTTGTTTCAGTTATTTATCCCTTACTTGGCTGTCTTTATACTGTTTCTCCCTCTACTGTCTTTGTCCACTGTCAAACATGTTAATCATGTCAAACATTAGTTGAGTCTTTATACGGGACAGAGACTAAGCTTAATTTATAGTATGTCAATTAAATCTCACAGTAACTTTAGGAAGTAGATCATAGCATAATATCTGTCTTTTAGATAAAGACACTGAGGTTTAGAAGGGTTGAAACCTTGCTCAAGATAATCAAAAGGAAGATGGGGCTCAGCTCTTATCAGCTTCTAGGAAACTGTCCCGCAGTGTCTCTGTGTCACTTGCAGGCTTATTGCTTTGTCAAAAGCAGTCTCCTGCTAAGTGCTGCTTTGTACAGAAAGGGGTCTTTTTCTTTCTTCTTGGGTTCCCTGTCTTCTTGGCAAGGTTGATTTTATTGCATTTTCATAATATACCATGCTATAATTTAATTAATTTAGTGCTATTGTACAGTGCCCTAAGCACCTTGAAAGAAGCAGGAGTTTTATAAATAAAATTATAATTATCACTGCTCTGATAACAGCCTTAAACTATTCAGTGGATACATAAATTATTCTCAATGCTGAAAAATTTTCACTGAAATCTCTTCATGGCCCAGGTTTTCCTTGGTTTTTGTTTCTCTCTGCTGCTTGCAGTAGCTTTGACCCAGTCTCCTAGCATTTCTCGCACCACGACCCTGCAAGGAGCACAAGAACTGCACCTCAGCAAATGCATGGGAGGTATTCTGGAGGGAGTGAGCTAGTTTCCTGAATCTTTCTGAATCTCCAAGGTCCCAGTGCCTATTAGCTAAACCAGTAATGTCAGGCCCACCATGACTCAGGACTCCTCGCCTACTTTCTGCTAAATAAGATATCATTATCTATTAGTCAGTGGCAGAAATCTCTACCAGGATAATTTGGAGATGGATATGTTTGTCTTATCAGTATTTGGCAAAGAAGATCGCAGAACCTGAAACAATAAGGCTCATGGAATTTTATCAGAGCCTGAGAAGCATGTGAGCCACCCTTCTAAAAAAAATAGGGTAAAAATAACTGCAACTTACCATCATTCCTAGAATCAAGTCTCCTCTCTGGGTGCTGCCTGGCTCCTCATGATCTCATAGAACTTCAGAGCAAGATACGTGAGAGGACCATTGCCTTCTACTTACAGAGTTTCAATAACATGTTTGAGAATTGATCAGATAAACCAGTTACCAAGCTGGGATTTCTCCTTGGTCCTATCCCAACTCATCTTGACCCTTCATCTTCCACCCCTGAAGCATATTCCGTTTCCATTCCACATTTCTGCCTTTCAATTTGCTCCGTGCTATTTGTCTGTCCTGTTGCACTCCATTCTATTCTAGCCATTCAACTTGCTGCACAGCACTTATATGACAGACAGGCGTGGCGGTGAGCAGAACTGACTTTTTCCTCACTCCTTGTGGAGGTTTAGTCCAGCATTACTTCTGCTTTTATCTTGACCCGCCTCCACTTTCATTGTCTATTCTCTCTTAATTTATAGTTTTATTAAAAATTTCTGAAGAACTTTCCTCATTGACCAGGAGCAATACAGCGTGCAGTCTCCACTCCATATTTTTAGGGAGCAAATAGACACAGCCAATCTGTCCATTATAAATGAGTTCATTTCCATTCAAGTAGTGGCTGCCACATACCTTGCCTGAGGCTCCTTTCGTTCTGAGCAACATATTGGCTTCAGTTGTCTCTATATTTGCCCCAGCTACGTTGGGTTCCTCAGATGAAGGAAAGACAAACTAACTCAAAAGAACTTATTATATTATACACAGTCATTGTGCATAGGTTTCATACTAGGAAACACAGTAATTTTTCCTAAGGTGGATGCTTGCACCCCCCTCACCTGGCCAGGTCAAAGTTGTTGGATATCTAACAAGTATTCTTCCTTCTCATCAGAAAAAAATCTGAAATTAACTATGACTCAGATACCTGGAATAATAGAAATAAACAAGATAAAGCCTGCTTTGCCTCCAAAGGGAAAAACAGCATCCAATAAATTGACTCATCAGAACTACTAAATTAGCTATGAAGAAGGAAGGATAGAGAAGTGTATCATGAAATTGTTTACTTGCAGCTCAGAAATGCTTTGCAACCCACACAGTAATCAGAGAGAACCCAAGTGACTTTGCATTTCTGGACTCAGTTTTCCCAAGATACATCCACCAGCCAGTGGCAGTTTGTATCCAAACTAAGTGTAAACCATTATTCAAGTTACAGCTTGCTCTGAGTAAGCACATGTTACTGTAGTTCCACGTGCATTCCTGAGACAGGCTCATGCAACTCTTCAGATGTCAGCTCTCTGGAAGGCATCTACAGATGCCTACTGAATCCTCATCCTCCTCTTAGCATTTCTCCAAATGGGGTGTGAATTTTGATGACTCTTTTCCATGGATCAGTAGAATCCTAGGCTGCTAATTGAAGGCTGGCTTGGTCCATTTGCCCCTAGTCTATTGAGTATCTCCTATCAGTTTCATTGTAATTCTGTGTCAGTCCTTTAATAAATGTGGCAAGCAAGCACGCAAGATAACAGAATGGGAATCAATGGGACCTACAATTGTCTGCATGCCAGACTCTCTTGTCAGCTTGGTCTTCAATCCATCCTGCCAATCCACTCTCCTCTGGGACCTGAGACATTTGAAAACAGTGCAACAGCCTCATCTCCCAGGCTGTGTTTTTCTCCATCATTTGCTTTATTAAATATTGATTTTCTGTTGCATTATTAAACCTTAAGTCCTGAGCATAAATTCTGGATTGATACTTTAATCTGGCTTGTCTCCTTGTTTCGTTTTTTTTTGTTTTGTTTTGTTTGTTTGTTTTTAAAACTGATTTTGAGGCCAGCCCTCCAGGGCAATCTTTAAGTCCACACAAGGCCTGAGAGAAACCTGCCTGCTCTAAAAGGAGGACCCCATAGTGGAGAAGTGGCTCGCTTTCCTGATGCACTACAGAAATAACTCCACTTGCACAAAGGAGGCCCTTGCTTTACTTTTATCCCATAGAAGATCATCCGTGTTAGGATTCGGGGAGTTATGGAAAGAACTTTAACGTTCATACCTCAAAACTATTGAGTAATCAAGTAGTATGCTGAATTGACTCTAGAACTGCATATCATGTGGCCTCAAATAATATGTAATCCATTATCTTTCCACACCTCCTGTTTTCTGTTGGTTCATATTATTTTTTGGATTTTAGTCAGAGATTATAACCCAAGATGCCTTTGCTTTTCACTTGTTCTGATCCTTGGGTTCATTCTTATTTTCTCCTCTTAATAAATGAACTGACCAGTGTTTGATTACAACTCATTGTATAGTGGTGCCATCACACACCTTAAAAAATCTTCTGAGAGATAGTTTGAAATAGCCAGATTAGAAAGAGTGATCTCTAGGCTGAACTGCACTACCCTGGGTAGTTTCCTAGACCTGTGGTGTCACTAGCTTATGGCTAGGTCATGACAATTTGAGGATTCTGAAGATAAGAAGCATAAGTGATTATGCTTTTGTCCTCATCACTGACTGATGAAAAGAAAATGGAGGTATTTATGGAGTTGTTCCTTCAGGACTGGGGCGTGTGGCTGTCCACTGAATGTTTACAGCAAATGGGGGGTACAGTGCAGTCTACACTCCGATTCACCCCATCTTCTCTCTGTGTCTTTCAGATCCTGCGTCTCCAGAAATCTAGTGTTAGGAAATGTTCTAGGACCTGACAGAGTTTTTAGTAGGAGGAGAATGGGGGTGACTTTGATTTACCCCTGACTCTGGGTAAGCGATAGTGAGACCAGCTCAGGCTGCTCAAGGACTCCAAGCAGATAACTCCTCAGATGCCACAGGCAAAAACGGGCTGAGCCTGCACCACCATGGCAGGTGTCATCAGATAAATGATTCTTGGGGAATATTTGAGAGAAACAGTGTGAAAGTCAAGGGGAAAGATGTTATCTGCAACATTTTCACCAGCATCCCACATGTAACCAATATTCTTAGGCCTTCAGTTAATGAGATGTTCTTTTTAAAGTCATGGGAATTTCAATTATATATCTCCCTACCCTCCCACTTCTACACCTTAATTCTTTCCATAATAGATATGTAGGTTGTACTGATCATTCATTTGAATCCTCAATAGTGGGCAACCAACTACTTTACTCATGTGGGCCTTACTTCCTTTAAAAATACTTTATTACACACACACACAGAGAGAGAGAGAGAGAGAGAGAGCCAAAACCCATTTGTCTCTAAAGTTTATATTTTGGCCATTTCTTCCAGAACCACATAAAATAAACTCATTTTATGTAGTCAAAAAAAGAGTTTAACTTTTAATTAAGAGCTCAGAATTTTGAATTTTATTATCTGTGCAAATATCTACAGTTTATATGTCAGAAATGACTGAATAGTGGCAGTTGTGTGTTTCAGCCTGCTGCTTTATCTCTCAGGGTTTTGGTTTGCTTATTTGTAAAGCCTGAGTATAAGCACTCATCAGTTTATTGTGAAGCATGATTGAAATTAGGTGACCTACCTAACATCAGAAAGCATTCAGTCTTTTTTCTATTCCAATTTAACAAATATTTGCTAAACACCTTTTATATGTTAAGCACTATGGCAAGTGTTAAGAATAGAAAAATGAGTGAGAAATGGCCCTGACCGCATGGTGTGGATATAATCTTTGAAGATGTCTGTTATGTTCCTCAAGTTTTCTCTTCTTCCACTGACTGAATAGAGCAACCATTACGTACATTTATCACTGTACTTGTCTCATTATTCCATAAGCATCTCTTCACCCAAAGATGTAACTTTTCTCAGTGCAAGAATCATTCACGAAATCTCACATATTTTTCTTATAAACACCACTTGTTGGATTCCAGTTCTTCATTTTGCCTTTTGTAATAGATTCTAGTGTCTTCATTTCCCTCTTCAGATGTTAGCTTCTCTCCAAGGAGAGGAGAAACTCACAAACACGATGAGTAACTGATTTTCATCTAGCCACCTCTACCTATGTCAATGCTAACCTCTTAACTGCTGCCTCAGTTCATTTCAACTGCTATAACAAAACACAATCAACTGGGTGGCTTACAAACATCAGAACTTTATTTATCAAAGGTCCAGGAGTTGAGAAGTTCAAGGTGTAGGCACCAGATTGAGAATCCAGTTTGGCCCATTTCCTGATTCTTAGGTGAAACTTTCTCACATAACCTCACATGGTGGAATGAGTAAGGGATTTTCTCAGGGCTCTTTGATGACAGCAGTAATCTTACTCATGCAGGCTGTGCCCTCTGGTCCCAAGCACTCACCAAGCCTGCCTCGAAATATCTTAGGGGTTGTATTTGTACACAGGCACTTTGATGAGACATAAACACTCAGTGATTGCATTACCTTTTTAATACCTCCATCTTCCCTTTGATTTCCTCATACTCTCTGCCTACTAATCGTAGTCATGGACAAATATCTACTTGAATTAAAGAAGCTCCTTCAAATAGTTGAAGAATTGTCACAGGACAATGGGTCATCCTTTTTGAAAACAAATACAGAGAAAGCAGCCAGTCCGTGCAAAAAGGAGCATGCCTTCAACAGTTCCTCTTCATTTCTTTTATTGGACAAAGTGATCTCCTTTTCATACTTCTTTTGTATAAGGAAACTGCAGCAAGAAGTACTAATGTCTTTGTGTCCTATGGCAGTCTGCTGAATGTCTTACTTTAATTTCTCTGATCTCCACCAATATCCTCTCTTATGTGGCTGACCAGCCTTGGTGCTCACAGTTTGTTAGATTGGAGCTGCCTGGCTTAATTTTGATGCCTCAAGTGCAAATTAGCAGAAGAGCAAGTTATTCTATCTCCATTTGTGTTGGGCGACCACCATTGGTCCACTCAAATATTGCTGGGCCAAGAATAGAGACCATATGACTTATGATATTATTTAGGTCTCATGAATCTTCTAATAACTCATAAAGCTTGTAATTAACAGATCTTATACAGAGGTATTTTGTAATGTCTATAAGGTCAAAACCAATATGATCTAGTCAAAGTTTCTCTGTCACACCCTCATTATTCTCCTCTTCCTTAGAACTCTTCTAGATATGTCTGCCTCCAAGAATGTGCTTTTACCAAGACATGGTTGGAAAATACATCCCAGGCATCTTCAAAAGATGGGACTTGGGTGAAATCTGGCTGGAAATAACCCTAACATGAAATGCTTTACCCTGTGGAAGAAAACTATTAAAACCTAGTGAAATGTCAATAATTAATAACAGGAACAGCTATTGGAAAGACCAGCCATGTTTTATGCCAACTCCAAATTTCTCCCTGCTTGCAACCTTGCAAGATATATAATTTCCCATTTGTACTCCATGGAGGACTCCAGGTCACATATGAATATTCCAAATGGGTTGAGGACCCATGTTCTTAAGGCTATTTCTGTCTCAGGTTATTTTGATTTTTCCAGTTGACACTGTCAGAAACGCAAGAGCTGATCATTTGTGCTGGAAATAGCACAACTTCTGCCCTTTGTTTTGATCACTTTCGCTCTGTGTGATTGGTGAATTTGATTGCTGGCCACAGAAAATTGCATTTGTGTCAGGAGCATTCTGAACAGATCAATGGAGGGGGAAACCAGGCAAGATCAATTGTAATACCAAAGGACTAGTATAAAAAAAATCACGCAACTCTCATGTCAACCTACAACTCTCAGTGTCTCAACATTGTGCAGGTTCTTCACCATAATTCGTCAGTTAAACCTCACAGTACCCCACGAGGTCAGTTAGTGCCTGATGCTAGGAGAGAGGAAAATGTCACGATATGGGTCCCACTGTTTTTATACAGCTCATTTGCAAAAATACTACAAATAATTATAGTTGTTCCACATATTTTCCAGGTGTTAGTTATGTTCTCTGCATGCATATCCAGTTTAAAATTCAAAAGAAGCTCATGACTTAAATCTGCTTATCCTTCCTTTCATGTGACTATGGAATCAAACTCAGAAAGGCTAAGTTATCTGTGATGGCCTGTGAGTGGCTATGAAGTAAGTCACTCTATTTTTGTTCTCAACAATGCCATATGCCATGATTTTAACCATCTCCGTTGCTGCTTTTGTGTATTTGAATTCAAAAGCTGTATGCCAGTGAGAATAAGTACTAGGATTCCTGCCACTATTATTTTACTTAGTCATCAGATGTGGAGTAGGCATTTCTTTCTCTCTGCTAAGAGACACTAGAGCAGTGGTGGTGAACCTCTGAGAGGCAGAGTGCCCAAACCGTAACCAAACCAACCCATTTATCACAAGGTGCCAGCACTGCAACTAATCCTGAATGCTCAGTGGCTGGGGTGATGCCGAGGTGACAGAGAGGGCTCTGTGTGCTCTCCCTGGCATGAGGCATAGATTCGACACCACTGCCCTGGGGCCTTTACAGAACCTTTTCCTCACTTGGTTCACCCACCAAGTGACTCCACTTGTAATATTTGTGTGCATCCAACTTTGTAAGCTGCTTTCTATGTCCATTATCACAGCCAGTTTGTAAAGACAGGAGGGAAGAAAATAGGATTCCATTCTACGACGGAAAAAGCAAGGTTCACTCAGGGTGACCTATGTCTAAGCTAGGGTGATGGGGCTAAGGTGGGAATTTGGCCCCCTGGCTGTAGTGTTACTATTCCTTCTACTGACTTTCTCTTCTAGAAACTAGCTTTCCATACATCAAAGACTAAAAGACCCGTCTCTCTTACCATGCACTAAACTAAAATCAAAATGGATCAAAGATCTGAATATTAATACATGAACACTAAATTTGTTGGATAAGAGAACTCTTAAAGATCTAGTTATAGACAGACATCATGAACACTACCCAGATCACACAGAAAATACTACAGAGAATCAACAACTGTGATCTCATCCTATTAAAAAGCTCTGCACAGCAAAAGAAATCACTAACAGAGCGGAAAGAAAACCTGGGAAAATATTTTAACCAGTTGTTCCTCAAAGGGCTAATATCTAGAACACATAAAGGATAGAAAAAAATCAGGCCCCAGATTTAAATACACAGTCCAAAAAGGGGCATCTGAGATGAATACATACTTCTGAGATGAAGAGGTACAAATGGCAAGTAAGTATATTTTTAAAATGTTCAACATCACTTGTCATTTGAGAGACACAAATTAAAACACTGCTAAGATTCCATCTCACCCTAGAAAGAATGACTGGTATCAAGGAATCAACCAACAACAAATGCTGGTGGGGCTGCGGGAAAAAAGGAAGCCTTCTCTACTGTTGAGAATGTAGACTGATGCAACCCCTGTGAATCAGTGTGAAGATTACTCAAAAAACTAAGACTATTTATTCAACCATTTTATAGAACCTGAAAGAGTAAATAAAATCCAAAAGGTACAACAGATACTGCTGAAAGGGAAAGAAACTGCTCAAAGGGAAGGAACAACTGGGTTGAGGGAAGGGAGAAAAGAAAGAAAGAAGGAGGGAAAAATACATATGTATCTACACAGGCGAGATGGGATAATTGTACTGCTGATTTCTACTGGTCTATTGAAAGGAACAGTCAATGCTTAAACTTGTTTCCTTCTTTTTAATTTTTTGACCAATTTTGCGTGCTTATGTCTGGCAATCTAAACACTAATTTGAAGACAATGCTATGCAATATAACAACCATTGTTGAATTCCCATCATCTTGTTTAGAGAAATTCTGTATCATTTCTAATGTTTTTATTATTTTTTAATTCTCTTTAAAATACAAAAATCATAATTAAAACACAATCTAGGATTAGAAGTCCCATTTTACCCAGCTATTCTTCTGGGTATCTTCCCGGAAGAATTAAAGGCATCATTAAAGGCATCATTAAAGGCATCATTAAAGGCAGTGATATATGTAAACTCATGTTTATAGCAGCACAATTTGTCATAGCTAAATCTTGGAAACAACTAAAATACTCATCAACTGATGAGTGGATAAAGAAGATAGGGAGATTTTCTTTATACATTGGAGTACTACTCAACCATAAAGAAAATAAACTTCAGACATGTTTAGGTAAATGGATGTACCTTGATATCATGCTCCTAAGTGAAATAAATTGGACACACATATGTAAATATCACATTGTCTCTCTGATGTGAGAAATAGGTAGTGTAAGTAAGTACTAAAATAGATATTGTGGGACAGGAAATTGTTCAAAAGGGAAGGGGAACTATGAAAAGGGAGAAGGGAAAAGAAAAAAGGAAAAGAAAGATAAAATGAAAACAAAGCTTTGTAAGGAGGAGAAAAGGGGCTGGAGGGAGGGGAGGGAAATAGGAGAAAAAGAGGAAGTAAGATATATACTGTATAGGTACAAATTCCCTATGATGAATGTGATCATTATGTGTATCTAAACTGTACCACTAAACTTAATAAAAAATAGAGCTAAATTAAAGGAAAATAGAGCACTTACTTTTCACTAGATCACAGACATTAACAGAATTAACTGTTTTCTTAAACTTTGGACTCTCTCCACTATGCCCCTCCATTTCCTTAAAACATGTGAAAAAAGACCAAAAAATGGTTTGGAATTATTTGGGCAAAAGTTGTACTATACGATCTTTGGTTTAGACCAGATCTTATAAACCTGCCCGGTCCTGCAGTTGCTTCTGCCAGAGACAAGCAGAGCTCAGAGCCCTTCACTGCCTGCTGAAGATCAAGTTCATAAGTTAATTATACTTACTGACTTAATCTCAAAGTTACTGAGTTGCATAAAAGAAATGATTTTCAATGGCTTCTGCAATCCAGCCCATCACCTGTGCTCTTAGACACGGAATGACTTTGGATAAGTCTCTCATCTTCTCTGGACTTCAATTCAGTCACCTACAAAATAGACCTAAGAACTCCCCTTTCTCTACTTCAAAACAAAACATTATATCATGAATATGAACTGTTTTGTAAACTAGTAATGACAACTCTGAGGTGAGACAACGGATTGTTTTAGGCACTCAAAAACGTTTTCGTATGGTTTAAGCATACATTAAGAATGTGCCTTTCTACACTCATGAGGGGCAGCTGACAATGACAGTGAAGCATATGTTCATGGGCTCAGTGTGTTGAGGGAGGGACTGGCTACGTGGGGAGTCACTGCATCCCCCTTTCTCTTCTCTGTGGAGAGGCCGCTCCCTTGGCAAGACTTAGCTACCCATCTCTGCTCAGTCGTCCTCCTGGAACTGAATGCCCTGAATGGTGTGATTTCATGACATTTTCTTCATTTTCTTTCTCTTTCTAGCAAAGACTCTGAAATATTATTTTTTCTTCCTCAATAGCTGGGCTGTATAATTGATGGCCTCTCTGGGTTGCTGGAGTCGTGCATTTAAACCACAATCGCCTTGGCTGCAATGCCTCAGAGTTCATTACTTTTTGAAAAGCTTCACGTCTGTTTGTGTTCAGATTATTGTTGCTCTGGAGAGGGAGGTTATTGTCAGGCAGGAAGCGAAGTATGCAGCAGAATTCATGATAATCAAATTCTCTTCTTTCTTAGATGAGTATTTCTGGGTAACAAGACTTCATGTTTATCTGACATGGCTGTTCTGAACCACGGGACCAAGGACCTTCACTTTTCCCCTGCAGCATGCTGAAAGGAGTTCACAACATAGAGCCTTGGGATGTGGGAGGCTGTTGCTTTGCAAATGAAGTGGGTAATAAAGGTGCTCAGTTCTGGTACTAGAGAATGGTTTAGTGCAGAAGGTAAATATGTATGGTTTTTAATTAAAGTTTCAGGATACACTTGGTTCTCAGTAAGGCTGTGAGTGCAAAAGCACATGCCTGTCCTACTGAGCCTGCTATTTCCTGTCAACCCTACAGTGAGTATACCATCCTTCTTGGCCTGTGACAGTATCTCAGTTCACACACACCACCTCCACCATTTCCACCTTGTCTTCTGCTCTACATCCTGAACCAGGTCTACAGGTATAAGAACCCCAGATTTGGCATGCTCAGGTAGCTTTATAAATTTTGAATATACCACAATATAATCACCTGGCAGATGAAAGTAAATTCCTTGACTTTCCCAGAGGACAGGACTCAAGACCAAGTTGTCTTGTCTTGTTACAACTGAGATTATTTAATTGAGATTCTGCTATTCTATGCATCTTCTTTCTCACCATGAAAACAGAAACCTGATCTCGCTTGTTGAGACTGAAGCTAGCTATGTTTTTAAAGTGCTACCCTTATACATCCCACCACTCCACACCATTCCATTGCAGGAAAATCTCCGGTTTCCTCATGGAGATTTCAAAATCTTTATTTGTATTATGACTGCAGCATTCTTTATGATATGTTTTAATTATCCACTCCACGGATGTTCCTGTTGACCTCATTGTATCTCTTTAGCATAGGAACCAGTTCTTCCTTGTTTTATTTCTGGATCATCACTAATTAGCATGGTCCAACATACGCTTGACACTAAAGAAAGGTGAGTTAAATGAATCCCTGACAGCTTTGTTTAATCAAAGACTATTCCAGTTTTTCCCCCGTTAGATGTTGTGGCATGCAGAAAGTAGTCTATGTAGTGTGTGAGTGACTTTCTGTCATTTATCTGTCCTTCAGAAATGTATGTAGCTCCTCAAGTTCAAGAGAGAGGTAGTTTGGTGCAGTGCCAGGGATGGGACTATTTTCACAGAATAGGTAATAGAAGAAATAAATAGACATTTTAAAGAGATGATTTAGAGCATTTTCATCAGTTACAGATACAGATACAACTTTCAAGGGAAATAATCCAAAAAAAATCTGTTTCAGAAGGAGTTTTCATCTCTATAGGAGTTTAAACACTTTTAAGTTGAAGGCACTATTTGTTCCCTTTTGCAAAATAACAAGTAAAAGATATTGTCATATCTTGTCATTTGAAGGGTGTAAAAATGGGTTATTCCTGTACTGAAAGATACTGGGCATATGCTGATGTTTAACAAATAATAAATATTTGAAGGAATGTTTTCTGTACCTTTAGAAAAGAACTTTAGGGGTAGCTGTCCTCTTCAGTTATACTTGCCATGTGCTATATTACATTTGTCTGTCCTTCAGGATTCTGATAGTGGAGAAAGAGTCCAGCCTTTCTGTATCCTAGTCAAGTATGCTTGTCTGAAGTTTTCATTGTTTCTTTTTACTTAACCTTCTCACGAAGCATTCCAGGGGAATGCTGGGTTGTGTGGACTATGACAGTCTAAAGCTCTGCAAAGTAGAGGTGATTATCAGAATTTTAAGTGCTGTGACATTTTTCTGTCAAAAAGTAATTGATTTATTAGAGACATTACAATACATGCATGATTCAGCATAAGAGGTTCCTTTGAACTTGTTCAGTACCAAATCCTCCGGGAGACTATTTGCTTTCAGAACCACGGGCAGAGACTCTCTTTCATTCTGCTCTGGTTGGCTTTATACAAGTAAATATTACATACAGCTCAGCAGTAGCAGTTCAATCCAGTGGCCACAGTATGATCCAATTTAATGGCTTTAGCAATTTCAGCTGACAGACACCAGAATATTAATATATCCCTTGCATTTATGTTGCCACAAAATGGAACAGGGGACAAGACTGGATGATGTTGTAATATATTATTTTCATTACTATCATTTTTGTTGCTAAAAATAAAGTTATTATTTCACAACAAATCAGAAAACATACAGAACATTTCAGAAGATGCCTGGATTTTTCCTAACAAGCAGCTTCTTAGTGATGCCGTACTTCAAAACACTAAGCAGGAAGCCATAATTGAGTTCAGTGATTCCACACCTGAGCAATGAACCAAGCAGACTAACAAAATGCCTAAAGCTAATGAAAATCTTGTTGAAAGCAATGAAGCCCCAGTGGGCCATAAGGTAAAATGCTGAGAGCATCCGGATCCCTGTCTTTCACAGTGGCCGTGACTAATATGCTTATCCTAACTGGGTAAATCTCTAGTTAATTCCCAAACATTCACTCAATTGGTCAAAATCTTTTAAATAGAGACATAGACTTGACCCAAGGTACAGTTTTCTTTCTTATTCAGTTTTTGTCGATTATAAATGTTGCAAGGCAACTTTACTTCTCTTCATACAAATGACAAAAGAACTAGGAGATTATTATGTGTGTAATAATTCAGGAGCTTTTTTGAGTAACTCACATTAAACTGGATGATAGAGCACTTTGACATCAAATTAAAACTACTTATAGGCAAAGCCCATAAAGATTTTTGATAAAATATGCTCTAATCCTATCTCTTTATACCAAAGGAAACTTTGGCTCATCAAGATCATAGCCTTGTTGAGGTCTTCAAGATAAACATATGTTTGGAGAATCTTGTATGGTCATTGTTTTTTTAATGAACAGAAGAAATATAAACTTTAATTGAGGAAGGATAAATTTTAATATCTCAGTTCTTTATTCTTTGTGATTCAGAAAACTCATAATGTTTTTTGCTTATTGAACAAGACATTTTATGCATAGCTACAATTTCTATTTTGACATTCTATCAAAAACAAAAAATTTTAAAGCTCAAAAATATTTTAAAGCTTAATATCAAAATCTCTGTGAGCCATGGTCACAAAATGTGATACTCTGTTTGCCCTGGGATATGATTTTATGTATTCATTTTACTTTCTTAATTTAGTTTCCTTTTGTAAGATTCTTTAGCTTTATTGGAGAAATGGTGAAATCTAGTTATATATAAGTGGATAAAGAGCTTCTTATGTACAATTGAATCTTGTATGTATATGACCTGATAATTGGTAACCTGTGCACTGTAATTTATGAGCCATTTGCTTATCTTGGGATTTGAGTATGCAAGAAGAGTGCTTATCATTTGTCCATAAGAAAGCATGATGGAAAAATAAGAAAATAAAATAAAAACTAATAATTTCCATTGTGTAGACATAAGCCATCTCAGGGGGAAATATTTTTATTCAGAACAAAAACATTTTTCAGATATTAAATGAAAATGTAGGTTATGAGAATTTAGCACTGAACCTGTCACTTGAATTAATGGGTTCAAGGCAAAGAAAACTTTGGGTGTTTCAATTATCCATTTCAAACAATTAGATTAATCAAGTAAGCAGAGTTCAGCTTTTATTTCTGATTTTATTTATTTTCCATTCATTTATTGAGTACCTGCTGTATTTTAGGAACTCTGTACTATTTGAGTATTCAGAAATAAAAGAAAATGATCTGTTCTTAAACAATTTTCTAAGAGTTCCAACCCTCTATTAAGGTATAACAAAATTAACTGTTATAAAATGCTAGGGAATACAGAAAGGATCAGACCTGAACTCATATAAGGTGGAGTGGAGTTAGCTTCCATACTCAAGTCTAGAATTAAAAGGTTAAAAAATAGTTACATAAAATTGAAAGTCTATCAACCCAAGGAACCAGAATAAATACACAAAAGCAAATTCTGGTGAGCAGGGCAAGACAAAGATCTTAATCTGGTCTGCATGTGTCGTGGTCACTTAATCTGGTGTGCATATGTCATGGTCACCTACTTGTCACTGAGACATAATGACTGATGCCACAAAATACAGGACAGAGGGTCTCTCTTTGGCTCACAGCTTCAAAGGTTCAGTCCATGACTAATGGGCCCAGTTGCATTCCAGATCACACCCACTGAGTCCCCAGAGCCAAATAGTGAGCTAAGTGCACCAACCCACTGAGAAGTGTATTCCTCTCATGATCCAATCACTTTCCAAATACATGGGCTTTGTTAGAGGACGTTCCAGAGCTAAACCATACAGCAGGCAATAATCACTGAAAAGTAGAGGTGTGCAGGAAAAGCTTCTGAGTGTATGTGTACATGTGTGTGAAAGAAACAGATTCTGTGGGGGTGGGTGGCTATGATTAATGACAAGATTGGAGAGACAAGTGGGCCTGTTCCAAAGAACTTTGGACATCAGTAAAATGATGAAAATTGATACTTTAAAAACTTATAAGCAGATGAGATTTACATTGCTGAAGAGATAACTCAAAGTCACTTTGGAGGGTGATTTGGAGAAGATACAAAACTGGCATACTGTATTATCTTAATTTCAGGGAGCTCTAAAGCTGGCTCAAATTTAGATCATTTAACCATGGTGTTGGAGAAGACACAAAGCTGGGTGATCCTTTTCTAGCAAGAATCTGTAGCACTCAGTAACTGGCATGGGGAGCAAGTATGGAAGCTGAAGGAGAGTAGGACCTTTCTGTGCTTGAGGGACAGCACAGCACAGTGTTTTAGCCTGTGCATCCTGGAAACAGCTTGCTTGCTTTAAAATTAGGCTGTTTGACCTGGAATGTTTCTTAATCTCTCTGTGCCTAAGTTTATTCATTTTAAAATAAAGCAATACCCATATTCATAATACCACTTTGCATACACTTTTACAAATATTCTGTAAAATCTGACACCTTCCTTGACTCTAAAAGCCCATGGATACCAGGTTAAGAGCGTTTAGAAAATGTAAGAGAGATTGACTGGCTTTGGAGAGAAAGGTGACTTTCTCAATATGGGACTTCATACTCGCTTTGAACCAAGTATTCATGGTCTAATGAATTATTACATAATTTGTGAAAAGATGAAAGAGAATGAGAACATCCTTAAAAAGGATAAAATAATCCAATAGAAAGATGTTGGAGATGATTAGTGAGGGCGTTTGAAAGGCAGAGAGAAGCTGACAGTCACGTTAAGTCAAACATGACTTTTAAAGAAGCTACTAAACAGCGATGGATTATTATTAAGGCAGAGATTAGCCAAGAAGTAAAGCACACAACTTCAAAGGAGCAAGGAACACGGAGTAGAGGGGACTGTTTAAATTCTTAAAGGAAAACGACAAATGGATAGAAATTTTCAACAACTGAGCCACTTCCCATAAACAGACAATTCCTGTCTTTTCTTGACTCTAAAACTGCAAGCTCCAAATGGAAGAAAAGAATGAAACAACCCCCGCACACACATATACAGATTAAAAAAAAAAACAAAAAACTCCAAATCTCAGATGCTTTTGTAACTTGTGTCTTAGGCAGCTATGTTTACATTCCATAGACATAAAGTCTGAGCCAGGTAACACTATAAACCTGATATACTAGGGACTGGAGATGTAGCTCAGTGTAGAGTGCTTACCTAGAATGTGCAAAGCACATACATATATGCAGGATGCAGTTGCAAGCACTGTAGTTAGTAGTTCACTTTACCAGTTCCACTTCGCATACTTTAGCGGGTAAAAATTTAAGTCAGGTGAGACTATCTCACTATGTTGCCTTTCCACTCTTTTCTGTTATTATCAGCTCCTGGTCAACTTGGACACTTGCCTGCAAAAAGCTTCAGGAAAAAAAGAGATAAATCTTCTTTATCATTATGTGGATAAAGTTAATCATTTCATACAATAAATTAAGGCTACACTTTAACTTATCAATCTCAGAGTAAGTTACAAAATAAAACGAGCCATTGTGCTAAGGATGCCAGTACTTGTTTATTGTCTAGTCCCATGATATCTTTTCTATAGTATTTCTGTTGGTAGAGAACCATGCAACTACTGTTACTCTCTTGATATCCTTTCTTTCCCAAATTTTAATGAAACTACTCTCTCAGGACTCTTACCCAATCCTGAACAATTCCTGCTCAGTTCCTTTTATTTATGTACCATACGCATAAGTCATAAATTCTGACATTTGCCTGGACTCCATCTTCTAATTTTTTTCATGTCTTTTGTGGGAGATAGCACACCATCATGGTGTTAGCAAGGAGACACTGGTTTGGGCAGTGATGGCTTGACATACCTCAATTGTTTTTTCTAAATTCTCAGATGATTACAAGTTGCACACTGAGCATCTTAACATTTTTATATCCTGCCAATAACTCAACATACACCATGTGTGAACACACCAAATGAGCAGTTTGAGACTGTGGTTATAGCCCTCTGTACCTAACTGATCTCTTGTATTCAATCAACAGAAATTGATTCAGATTTAACAAAAAAGACATTAATTGAATATATATTATAGAACTCATGGAATTGACAAAGAGCTGATTAAAGGATGTGAAGGAAGTCAATACACATTTTAAAAAATCACAGCACAGAAAGGTCTTTCTATAGAACTGCAGACACCAGGGCTTGAGAATGGCACTGTTCTTGGCCCATTATATCATCAGGCTCTTAATGTCTCTTCTTCCATTTTCAATACCTGTGTTTACCAGGTCTCCCAACAGGAATGAATTCCTACTGTCCCTGGCTTCTCATGTCACTAACTGTAGAGAAAAATGTCTTGGTAAGAGCATCCAGTTGGCAGAAACCAGAAGTCCCACCCATGTTCCAGCTATTGGAATTCAGAAAAGAGTGTCTGGTCTTTCCAGATTTCATAATGGACACACACTATCCAGTGGTTCTTACATATAGGAAGGGGGTTAAAATTCTGGGGAGTAACTTAAAAGAATGACATGTGCCCACTGCATATATCATGAGTAAATCTCGGGCTGGGGATATAGCTTAGTGGAATAAGCACCTGCCTAGCAAGCACAGGGTCCTGAGTTCAATCCCCAGTACTGCAAAAAAAAAAAAAAAAAGAGTAAATCTCTTTCTCCTCTTAAGCCAATATTTTCTATCTCAACAAATGACATCAGGACATCACGCCAACAAACTGGCAGCTTCAGAATCTTCTGCAAGCATGTCTTATCACACATCTGTTTTATTGTCATTTATTAAAGACACTGAACCTTACAATACCCTTGACCAACTTGTTCTTAACTTGTTCCACTCTTGTCCTTCTCCTCTTAGATTAGCCCTGTGTTGTTTCTAAGGAGAAATTTTGTACTTTCAAGCAGTGATGTAATTTTTTATATGGTACCAGGAATCGAATTCAGGCCCTTGTGCTTGCCAGGCAGGCACTGTGCCACTGAGCTATACCCCCACCCCTAGCAGTGATGTAATGATTAAGGCTGTGGGCTCCAGTGTCAAGTCTCCTGCGTTTAGCTTATGTTTCTATCACTCACTGGCAGTCTGACCTTGGGCATTTAAAGTTAGTAATACTTTTCTCCTTTCCTTCGTCCCATCCGTTCTCTGTTTTTGAACAGATTTCCTTCATGACTTTTAGTTTATATTCCCACCCTCGGGTTCTTACACCAGTGATATAATACGTTGCCTGCACATGTATCGCTGATTTATTTCACTTATGAGTATGGACTCCAGTTTTGTCCACTTGCCTACAAAGTTCCCAAAATTGTCT